>VDFB02083581.1:0-12255 GCA_007258455.2 Sequoia sempervirens
CTTGTTATGAAACACTTTTGCAAAGAAATACAAAATAATGAGTTGTGTATGTGTTGGGTTTAAATTTTTTATCATTTTGAGTCCAAACAATAGTATAGGCTTTGAAAAAATATTTTGGTGCATCAGTAGGTTCATTTTCATATTATCCTTCTCTCTTTTTATGGAAAGCATCAATAGTTTACTTATTGTCTAGGTGATAAATGCAAGGGAACCAACCCTCTCTAGAGGTTGTCTCCATCATTTGAGCCCACACTCAAGGAGATAATCCCATGTTTCACAAGGTGGTTGACTGATTTAATCAGCTCAAAAAAGGCGCACACTTTCGTGATAACATGGCTCCTTGTTAAAGAAGTATCAAGTAAGACTAATGTTGTTCAATAGGTTAGAAAAGCTACACAGGTTTGACATAAAACCCAGTAATATATAAAATGAAAAAATAAGCATGCAATTAGTTTTGGAGTAAAATGGTATTGCTAAAGTGATAATTATAATAAAAAAGATGCATTTTAGTTGAAAATGACATCATATATTTCTATGGATGTTATAAATAAAACTTAAACTTTTATTTTTGATAACAAGGCATTTAGGTTAATAAGCTCAAAATGAAGATTGAAGAACATGTGGGAATTTTTTCTCTTTAAGTATGTTGTTTCCTTCGCTTTGTTTTTTTCTACCCCAAGGGCTTCACCTTTTAGACTTTTGTTCTCATCCTGCGACATGTCACTTCGACACATTTTTTGGAGGTCACAATATGATCTTTTTGAAATGGTACACAACTTCACCACGTAGTGGCCGCACTACCTTTTTGGGCTTTTCTTTCTCTTGGACACGAAGTTGGACGTAATGGTCACCTGGCGGGGACTTTACTCTCGTCTTTCTCTCAAATTTTAAAATTGGCATGAAACGCCACATCACCTACCGTGTGCTGTGTTTTTCTTGTTCATCATTTTGTTTCGTGGAGATTGGGAAAAATCAAATTCTCAATCGCATCATTAGTGGGATTTTATTACTGCAGAAATGTATTCGCGCGGGTGGTTGGATTAGAGGAAAAGAAAAAAATATGAATTGTTGAATTTCCAAGGACGTATTCTCTTTCACAAAAACACTCTCATAGGGAGGGGATTGGAAAGTTTTCTTAACATGTCTAAATATGCAAGGTACTAACTTTTTTAGAACAAAAATGAAAAGCACTTGTAACCATTTCATATAATGTTCAACAATGTAAACAATGTATATATATAAAGATACAAAACATTTTTATCCAATATATGCAAAGTTTTAAGAATGCAAACATTGTATATGCAAGAATGAAAAGCTCGTTTATCAAACTTATGCAAAGTTTTATGAATAGAAAAATTGTGTATGCAAAAGTGAAAAGTACTTTTATCCATGTTATGCAAAATTTAAAAAATGTGAGCATTTTCATATCTAAGGACATTGTTTGTAATTGAAATGATTTGAAGATTGAGTAATCTAAAATGATGCTTTTGGCCTAAATGCATAAAACAAATGGTCCTGAAACTTTATAAACTTTTAGTATATGATACTAGGAGGCTTAGGAAACAAAAAAATTGAGTTTCTGATGATGTAACAAATAGTGAAAAATCTACACTAGGGCTGATTCACCCAAAATGGTGAATGAGTCCCAGTAAGGGGTGTTTGCAAAATTTTCAAAACTTTTCAATGGATTTTGATGATTTTTGTATTGGATGGTCTGAATACTAAATGAAAATAAAAATTTCAAGTGTTTTTCAATGAATTGAGAGACAAAAATGCAAACTATATGCACTTTTATTAATGCAAAAAATTGAAACCCTAGAATGCTATTTAACCAATGCAACATGCAATGAAAAGTTAATGCAAGTAGATCTAGGAAATGAAGGACTATAAATCATAAAAGAAATTTTTCAAAAAATAGGTTCACCAAAATGAACCATAGATTTTGGGGAGGCTATTTTCTCTCTTGCACTCTTAGGGTTTTTACCTAAAAGGAGAGAGATAGGCCAAAAACCTAGGTGGTTCACTCAAACTAATGCAAGAAGAATAGAAATATTCCTATATGGAATGTTATAAATGCAACACACTAATAAAATTGATTGAATAATGAATGGAAACTAAGGAAATGTAGAGTGTTTGAAAACACATTATGATATGCAGAAACACCTAGAAATGAATACAAATTGTAATAGAAATGGATGAAATTGAAGAGGTTCACCTGAGATCTTGCTAGAGATTGGAAATGACAATTGAAATACTATTGATGCTAAAAAAAATTACCTATTGGGACTCATTTGCCAGTCTGGAGCAATTAGTCCTAGATCTAGGAAACTATTCCAAAGCCTGTTTTGGACAAATGGGTATCCAAAAATGTAGAAAACTAAAATTAGTTCTAGTAGTGGGATTCATTCACCACTCATGTTGAATAATTCCACTTTTCTATTTCTGAAAATCCAAAGTTGGAAACTAAAGTCTTTGGTTTGTACTTTGGTTCCCAACAAGTGTTCGCCTCTAAAAGTCTAATTTCTAGACCTGAAAGTGACTTTTTGTTGATATTTTTCCTTATCTAATGAAGAGATGAATTGAATAACTTTTAAAATTGATCTTTAATGATTTCCAAGCCTTCAAAATGTCTAAATCTTCAAACACACAAGAAGAGAAGGAGAAATGTTGAATGTTAGGGCATGGGGGTTTGCCTTGGTCAAACCCCTTTTAGGGAATTTAACTAAAATGAGAAAAGAATGAAATGAATAATGCAATAATGGAGTTATTACCTTACCATGATAATTGATCTTGAATTTATATAGCAAAACATGTGAAGAATTTTCCCTTAAATGTCTTAGGAAGCTACCTTAATGACTTGGAATGATAAAACCCTAGCTCTCTTGACAAGAAAAGATGATGAATGCTGAATGAATGATGATGAGTTATGAATTAGGGTTTAAAGGCTTTCATTTATAGTAAATTGTCTTAATCCACTCATAAATTGGATCCCTAAGGCTGACATGAAAGAATAATAAACTTAAATTCCAGTTTTCCCACTCAAAAGTAAAAAATGGCCCAAATGGGACTAAATCACCACCTTGGGTGAATCAGTCCAGCTTAGTAGGTGATGAGGGTGCAGCCCGGGACTTAAAAAATAACCCACAAACAAGAGAATAATTTTATTATTTAGAAAATGGAGCTTCTTACATGGAGAGGATCTCAAATCCCCAAGTTCTACAACACATGCAAGTTACAGGAAGCTACAAAATCATCCTTTTGCAATATGCGAGCTTGTCCCCAAAAGGTTACCCAAAAATTAGAAACCCACCATAAATAGAGCTCCTCTTTAGTTTGAAGCCAAAACAACATTCAAATTTTAGTTTAGGCAGTTTGGCGCTGAAAAATTACAAATTTAAGTTCAAATTTCAAAAGAACATTTGCAATTGTATCCTCTAGAAAGTGCACCAACTTCCTGGGGCCATAACTTTTGATCCAAGACTCCAATTTGCAAACCGTTTGAACCATTGGAAAGGTCTCAAAGTCAACAACACACTCAAAATTAGGCATGCCAATTTTGGCAAGTTTTGGGGTCAATCCAGGAACTCTAAGTGCCTCAAATATAACTCGAAAGATTTTTAGGTGCAAATCTGGGAAACTAAAACTGTAATATCTTTCAACCCAGGAATAGAAAATAAAAATTGTAAATTGGGAATTTAATTATGATAAAAAAGGGTATCCAAAAATGTAAAAACATCTAAAAACTAAGAAACTTGAAATTTAACTATTTTTTGGTGATGCAAGATTGCCCTTACACCACTGGATGCTCCTACATCAGACACCCAGGGTAATTTGAGAAGTTACCTCGTCACATATCATATGGTGGAGGAAGAAACCCAAATGGTCAATCTCTACCTTAGGCAACTAGGATGAATCTTCAACAGGCCTTCATTTCCATTTCACCAGATATTCTTCATACTGCCTATTCCTGGTACTCCTTCCCACACGACTATCTAGGATTTCTTCAATCTCCTCCTTTTCTGAAGTAGGTGCTGGAATCCCACACTGTTCCATCATTGGTACTTCCTCTATGCCACCTTCATGATACTCTATCAAATATGAAATGTCAAATATAGGAAATGTTGAAACTGATCTTAGTTAAATCCTTACCTCATATGCATTTTCTAACTCAAGCTCTCTTCAAAATTTTATAGGGATCTGCCTTCATCTTCACTTCTGTTGTATTCCACCTGAAAACCCTTTCTTTCCCTCATAATCTCATCACTTCCAACAACAATCTAAAACTCCCAGATACCCTCCCTCTTCTGTTCCTTAGCTTCCATAACGTGATAACTAACTTTGTTTGCCACATGTCTTACCTTTCAGCTACACTCTCGATTTGTTCAAAAATCTTCTTACTAACACTTATTTTATTTTCTATGGTCCATCTTCCTCAATTCAGAGTTGTTCCCAGGGCCACCCATACACAATTTGGAATGCGATCTTACCAAGCTTCTATCGGGATGCATCAGCAATTCCCACTGGTAAAGACACCAAGTCCCATACCTTGGGTTTATCTCCTACCAAACATCTCAGAGGGGTTACCTCCTGTCCTCATCCTCATTTGTGATGGTGTACATCGAACTCCAACTTTTCTTCAGCCTTCCTTCCATAAGGTCCCTCCAAAAGTACCCTGGGCTGTAGCCTGCATCACAATCTAAAATAAGACTCTTGGAAGGACCCTCATGTAGCCTCTGTCTCCCACTTTTAAAGAACAAGTCAGGACTGCATCATGGGTCTTCCTCACATGGAATAAAATGTGCCACCCTAAAAACCTATCAACCACCACAAAGATCGAATCATTCCTCATTGTGTCCTTGGCAAAACCAAGAAAAACCATATTTATATCCTCCCAAGCTGGCCTCTCCTCGTATAGGTATGGGCTGATATGTTCTATTCGACTCACCCTTTTAGCCATCGGTACCCTACAGTTTTCATCACATAGCTTCGAGGCTAATAATAATGCTCTACCTATAATGAAATGGTCTTTTATCCCCCACTAAAATGTCCTGCCATCCCTCGACTATGCTTCTCCTTTATCAGGTTCTCTCTCATGGAACTCCTCAAGATACATAATTGACTTCCCTTAGATAACATGCCATCCTAGATTATGAAATCCAACCACCTTGTCTTGTCCACTGTAACAGGTTCCTTGCAAGCTTTCCAAGCCTCTGCAAAATTAGGATCTTCTGTGTATAGTGTCTTAAGTTCATTGAACCCAACTACTTCAATCTACATCTTTGTCATCAATGTATGCCTCCTACTTAAGGCATTTCCAACCCTATTTGACTTCCCACTCCTATGTTTCAAAAAAAAGGTATAACTCTGCAAAAACTCTACCCATTTCATATGCCTTTGATTTAATTTTCCTTGACTATTTAGGTACTACAAGGCTTGATGATTAGTATATAAAACAAATTCCTTTGGCAACAAATAATGTCTCCATTTCTTTAATGCTTGAACTATTGCATAAAATTCCTGGTCATATACAACATACTTTCTCTTGGCATCATTTAACTTTTCACTGAAATAGGCAATGGGCTTACCTTCTTGGCTCAACACAGCTCCAATGGCACAACCACTGGCATCACAATCCACCTGAAAACACCTTGTTGAAATCTCGGAGGGCTAGAACAAGTTGCTCATACCTTCTCAAGCCAATACCAAAACTTTTTCCGCTTCTAGTGCTCCACTTGAATTTTATCCCCCTCTCATTGCTTCAGTTTAGGGGTCCACGCAGTCATTTCATTAGTTTCTACTGAATCCTTTCTATAAACTAGCCAAACTTCTATGGAAAGATTCCTACCCTTTAGGGGCAGTTTGTAGCTATCTTAATAGTTTCACTTTCTCTTCCGTCCATCTTGAGACCTTCTCAACAGACAACAAACCCTAAGTATTAAATTAATTCTCTCTCTTCACAAACTCCGACTTCTTTAGATTTCAATCACGCTTCTCTCTTCTTAGCTTCACCTCAATATGCATCGATGCTCATCCAATGTCTACCGAAATCAAAATATCATCTAAATACACAATAACAAAACTTCCCAGAAATTCTTTTAGTACCTCATTCATGAGCCGCATGAATGTTCTCGGTGCATTGGTTAGCCCAAAAGGCATGACTAACCACTCATACAGGCCCTCGTTGGTCTTGAAGGTAGTCTTCCATTCATCTCCCTCTCGAATCTGGATCTAGTGATATCCACTCTTTAGATCAATCTTTGTGAAGTACTAAGCTCCACTCAAACAGTCCATCAGGTCATCCATCTTTAGCAGAGGAAATCTATACTTGATTGTTATCTTGTTTATGACTCGGGAATCTATACACATCCTCCACTTCCCATCCTTCTTTGGTGCTAGTACTATAGGTACTACACATGGACTCAAACTCTTCTGTATCAAACCCTTTCTCAACAACTCTTGAACTTGTCTATTCAACTCCTCATTTTCTGCTGGAGTCATTCTATGAGCTGCCTTATTTGGCAAATTGGCTCCAGGAATCAAGTCAATCTGATGACTAATCTTCCTTATTGGTGGTAAACCCTCAAGTACATTATTAGAAATAATATCTAGAAACTCATCCAACATCCTAGAAACTTCTTCTAGAACGTTCTCACTATCCTCCTCACTCACTCTAGGAATCAATGCATAACACACACACTCATGCTTCATTCCTTCTAAAAAATTTCTTCCATCTACATAAAAAATTCTAGCACTACTGCATACCTTTTCTTTGGTCTCCTTTAGGGGTTTCAACTTGTGACGAACCCCATCCTTTGTCAAGGAATAAGTGTTTGCATGGCGATCATGTATAGCTTGCCTATTGAACTGCCATGGCCTCCCCAACAACATGTGACATGCATCCATGGGGATGATATCATAGAGTACCTCATCATGGTAGCTCCCGATCTTGAACTTTACTAGGCACTGCTCATTGACCAAAACTTTGTGGTTCACAACCAAAAGTAACCGATACAGATGTGTGCTCTTTCCCTCTTCAGCTTCAACTTTGTGACCATCTCCTAACACTAGATTATCATGCTCCTCTACCATCACTACCGACATCACAACATTTTCCCCTTCACACTTGTAATCTTTGCGAAATAGATTCTTCCCTCCGTTCGTTCCCTTTCTCCTTAGTCACCGCGGCCTCCCAACCACTCAGGGCTTCTCCCCTTTCAGCATCATTTGTACCACCAAATTCACCTCATTTGTACAAGAACCCTCCATGAACTTCCCTCGCCTTTTGTCCGGCCTCTTCCTTGGTGTTAGTATCTTATAGGTCTTAATTCTCTTTCTTTCACTACATTGAAATACTGTTCCTCTAAAACCACCTCTTCTAGATCCTGTCCATATCTCCTTCGTCCTCTACCTATTTGATCACCACTATTTTGATCACGAGGGCGGTAGAAGTTGTCATTCCTTTGGCTTCGGCTGGTACCTACATCTTCACTTTTCTTTTCATCATCATTTCGGCTGCCCGAAGGTCTTCCATTGCCCCTTCTGCTTTGACCTCCTTTGCCTTTTGCTTGCTACCTAGCTTTTCTTCCAAATTCCTTCGTGAGAAAAGTGATACACATCCCTGGTGGTCATTTTACTTGCTTAACTCCTCCTGAATGCTTGGTCATAACCCATTAAGATATTGGGCTACCTTCTCCTTTTTGGCCTCTTTGTGGCCTGTTCTGATGATTATCTTATGAAAATCTTCAGTATATTCTTTCACAGATCTACTTCCTTGCTTCAACCCTTGTAATTTCTTCAACAGATCTAACTCATAGTCCACTGGTATGAACTGCTTCTTCAGTTTCTCTACCATGTGATCCCATCAGGTGATATTTCCTTTTCCTCTTCGATTTCTTTCCAACTGGACCTCTTTCCATCAAATACTCACATGGCCCTTCAGCTTCATTTTTGCAAACTTAACTCGATTTGGGTCCTCTATTTCCTCATACTCAAAATATTCTTCTAGTTCGTTGATCCAGTCGATCAACTCTTTCGGGTTTAGACTTCCGGAATAACTGGGGACTTATGCTCTGGATCTTTTCTCGATCTTCGAAATGGCCCTTATTAGCTGCATTTGGTCTTGATCAATTGCTTCTTCTTCCTCTTCTACATTTGAACCTTCTTCCTCTCCTTCATCCTCACTTTCCTCCCTAAGGTTTAACCCTTTTTCTCAACTGCTCTTGTAACACATCAATTTGCCTCTAGAGGGCTACCAGTGTATCTCTTCCACTAGCATTTCTGCCGCCTCGACCACCTTTGGCACCACCATGTCTACCACGCATCACTCTTGTAGGCATATTTCTTGACCTCGACCAACAACCATGGTCCTAGTGCGAACTGCCTCATGATCGACAATCTGTCCACATGCACAAGAAAACCTCAATCTGATACCACTTGATGAGGGCACAGTCCGAGACTTAGAAAATAACCCACAAACGAGAGAATAGTTTTATTATTCACAAAATAGAGCTTCTTACATGCAGAGGATCTCAAATCCCCAAGTTCTAGAACACATGCAAGTTACAGGAAGCTACAAAATCACCCTTTTGCAATATGTGAGCTTGTGCCCAAAAGGTTACCAAAAATTAGAAACCTACCCATAAATAGAGCTCCTCTTTAGTTTGGAGCCGAAACAACATTCAAATTTGAGTTTAGGCAGTTTAGCGCCAAAAAATTACAACTTGAAGTTCAAATTTCAAAAGAACATTTGTAATTGTATCCTCTAGAAAGTGCCCCAACTTCCCAGGGCCATAATTTTTGATTTGGGACTCTAATTTGCGAACCGTTTGAACCCTTGGAAAGGTCTCGAAGTCAACAACGCACTCAAAATTAGCCATGCCAATTTTGGCAAGTTTCAAGGCCGATCCGGAAACTCTAAGTGCCTCAAATCTAACACGAAAGATTTTTAGGTGCAAATCTAGGAAACTAAAACTTTAATATCTTTCAATCCAGGAATAGAAAATAAAAACCATAAATTGGGAATTTCATTATGATGAAAAGGGTATCCAAAAATGTAAAAACATCTAAAAATTGAGAAACTTGAAATTTAACTATTTTTGGGTGATGCAAGATTGCCCTTACACCACTGGATGCTCCTACATCAGTATGGACTCATTCACCATAGATGGTGAATTAGTCCTAGAGGGGCCTATTTGCTAGCTAAGTTGTTAGAAGATAAGAAAATTAGGTTTATATGGTGACTTTGAGGGATATTTCATCAAATATGCCTTGGGATGCACAATATGGGGCAATAGGGGCCTGTTAATGATGATGTAAAGGTTAATTGGGGCTCAGGACATAAAATTCAATGTGAAAGTGTGATTAAATACATTTTACAACACTAAAATGAGGTCCACTTAGCCTAGAAAGGCACAACATCCAATGTGAATGTGTAGGACACATTACAACTTTAGACTAAGGTTAAGTTTGATTCAAAAGCCTTCTAGATTGATGTGAAGATGAAATTAAATACATTTTATAATGTTTAATTAAGGGAGAATGGGTTTATTAACTCTAGAGAGGCGTGAAAGTCTTTTAGAACACTTTCACAAGACATTGTTACATGTATTTTATTTAGTTTGCAAGGGTCCAAGACCTAGTGTGGACATGTAAAATGCCTCACAACACTAAATCAAGGCCTTATTAAGTCCAATTTATCATCAATTATTCCCAAATCAAACACGAAATACTTTTTTCTATGGTACACAATGCAAAAATTGATTTCAAGATTATTTAGCACCAAATATATGTTCAATTTAACTAGTGAAATACATGAAATCTATTAGTAGAGATGTACCAAATCTAATATTATGTGCTCTCTAGCATTGAAATAGTAAGTGAGAAACATATCGAAATTAAAAATAAAAGGCCCAAAATAATATGACTTGCAAGAACATACATCTCCGTATCTGCCAAAAGTTGTCCAACTTCTGAGTCATTCACTTCTTCACCTAGGTGGCATTAAAACAAATAGTTGGCATCTTTTTATAATGAAATCTAGTGTATCCTCCCTTAATGGTGAAGCATAATACAGGTGCATGTCCTCACCATATAATAGAGATAAGTCAATTCTATTCATGTGAGAATGGGATTGGCACTAGCATTCTTTAATAGGGAAAAAAATGTTGAATAACATTTTCAATTATATAAACTAGCCGCATATGAACAAAAAAGCATAACTAACTAGAAACATAATGGAGTCAATTTCATGTTTCATCTGTAAGAAGTTTTAAAATTATGATAAATAAAATTTTATTCACATTCTTGGAACAAAATTGACACTAACATTCTTTAATAGGGAACCAATGCTTAACAATTTTTGTAGTTATATAAACTAGCCTCATATGAACAAAAATCCACAGCTAACTCAAAACGTAATAGAGCCAATTTCATGTTTCATTTGTAAGAATTTTTGAAAATTTGATAAGTACAATTTGATTCACATTCTTGGAATAAAACCTTAATGCAACTAGAGAACATACATACCCCACATATGATTGAAACAATAATAATACTATTCCAACATGCCACTACAAAAGAAAAAAGGAGCAAATTCCTCCTCAAATGAAGTTAACTATACCCTCACAAGTCTTTGACACTCTTCAAAACATGTTGACATTTAAAATGATTCCTCTTTTAAACTAATTTCTTAATCAATATATTTTTCATCACAGTATGTTTAAAATAAATTTAATGTTTGGGAAAATACCTAAGTACTTGCTATTGTCTAGTAAATGAGGAGTGTCAATATGGTAATTTGTAGTGACCTCATAGAAATTCCACTATATTATAAATTGCATATTCATAATCTTGCATTAAATTAGTTTCGTATATCTATTCCTTTATCCTTAGTACTTTTTTAACTGAATATTTTTATATTTTATGAATCTATGAAGGTTAAGGGGATTTTTATAATATACATATGTATGTATGTATGTATGCATATATATTAATGGATATGTATGCATATTTATGAGAAAGGTTTCTCAACTCTTTGTAAAAATTAGTTAGTTCAAATGGTTAAATGTATTTTTTTCTATTTTAAAATAATATGATTATTTAACACTTTACATGTGAATATAATAATTTATAAGGGCATGTGCATGATCATGATGGACCAAAAAGTGGCAATATGTTGGGTATGTGTAGGGTATGTGGCTGACGACTTTTTTTAATCCAAAATTGATGAAACGAAAAGGGTTTTTAAAGGAGATTCTCAACTTTCCACCAATATAAATTATGCTTTACTTTGAATTTAATAAATAATTATTATTCATTTTCTATTTAAATTATGACTAAAGTCCTGATTGATAGGTTGATTGAAAAACATCTATAGCTTTCAAATGGTATCACATTTTTTGAATCCAAAACATGGGTCACATTCTATGCTTCACATGCTATAGGATTTAAAAAATAAAAATGAATTTCATGAATTTTTGATCAAGTTAAGGTGGTCAAACATACAAGTTTTTATATTTTTTAAAAGTTGTAATAAAAAGATCATAATTAATTATTTACTTGGGAAAAAATTACAAAAAAATATGCATCACGTTAGGAAATGAGTCTTCTAATTATATCTAAAATCTTATAAAAAAATATTATCATTTTATTGTGGTTAGGGTGGTTAGATAGATACCTACTTATTTTTTCCCTGAAATTTAAGTACTACTGCATTGAAATTTCAAATTTTCACCAAATAGATTTTTCTTTCTTTTTAAAAAAACCAGGTAGTTTTGAAACTACATTCAATTTGCTACAAATTTTATTCCCAAATATTTTTGAAGTAATATAGATAACTTATTCAAATTTTTACGTCAACTTTCCTAACTTTGATTTTTCTCAATTTTTCGCCACTTAAGGGCCTTTTTTTCCATGATGATCCTGCACATACCCATAAAGTAGAATGTTTTACATTTGAAAATAAAAGCTCCTTGATTAGTATCCTATAATTTCTGCACTTAAAATATTTGAATGAAATAATTTTTAAAAATTAAGAAAAAAATCTACTTCAAACCTATAACCATGTTTAAGTTTTAGTTCTTACCATATCACACATCATTTTGAATAAGATATGAAGAAAGAAATATTTTTTAATCTCCTCATTTTAACCTTTTAAACATTTAATATTTAAATATTTTTCCACACTCCAAGCTAAAAAGTATAAGAAAATCTTAGGTTTTAGGTCTTATTATGTTATATGTAATTGTGAAAAAGAGA
>VDFB02083582.1:0-10341 GCA_007258455.2 Sequoia sempervirens
TACTTTCATCACACTTGGCGCCTATTTTGAGCATCGGTGGAGGCGTTTTTTGTCGGGGACGCTCGCGCTGCACGCAATCGTCCAAACGACGCGCTTACGTCCCTAGCAGATTCTTGCGGCTAAACCTGTAGAGGCGTTACACTTCTCATTGGGAGTCAAGTTGTAACATCCCCTTTGGCCGACCGACTCAAATATGGTCATTTTTCTCCACTCTTTCAAATTCATCTCTTCAACAAGCATTCCATCCTCTAAGCATTCAATCCAACTTCTTCACCTCATTCACAAGCTCACTCTCAAGCTTTCAAGCAGCATTCTTGCACTCTATTGCAACAAATACATCACTCCATCATTTCGGTAGAGCAAGTTGGGGACAAACACCATTGCAACAAAGGCTCGAGTACTCTCATTTTCTCCCCCAAGCAGCCTTGAGTGCTCTTGGTGGAGGTGGTAAGCTTCCCTTTCCTCTGCTCTATCACTTAGTTGAGTTGGAACACTTACGGTTTTGTAGTGCTTTTGTGCTCTTTATTACACTGTTTTCTTTATCTCGCTTTCTTGGTTGTCTGTGGAGGTGGAAACACCTAAACGGGGATCTGACTGAGGCGGGCACCTATACAGCCACCAAACATTTTCCTCTCCTTTTTGTGTGTAGGTGAATGTGTTTTCGAGGAGCTAGTTAGCGAACGAGTTTCTTTCTGAGATCCTTCTTGCTACCTTTACTCTTGCATTTTTGCTTTATCATATTAGGTAGTACTTAGTTTATTTAGTTACGTTATTTTGGCCCTTTAATGGTAATTAGTTGGGCCGATAGTCATTTTTTTAGGTTTGACCTCGTCTTTGTTGTTGTCTGGCCATACGGACACCAACGCACATTAGAGACGCCAGCGCGTCGTGCTGTCGTCCAAGGACCGCGCTTTCGTCCTTGGGCAAAGAGCTTCCTAAGGCGTAGTGTTGAACCTAAAGACCGGCTCTCCTAGCCCCATTTTGCATTTCGGGTCTGTAGAGTGGTTGAAGGACCTCATAGTCCTCACCATTCTCGTCCCGCATATCCTAACATCCTGTTTAGCTGAAGTAAGTTAGGGCAGCCTTCCGCATCTTTGCCCTCCATGACCTAGGGCCTTGCACGTGGTGGTCCCCCTCTTTTACAGGGCTCTAACCCTTCGTTGTATCTAATCTCACCCCTACGTCCTTGTTTTCAGCATCATGTCATGTTCCATGGCCTTGTGATTAATAATCCATATTTTTATGAGTTCCTTAATTGTAATTAAGGTCGAGAGGCATTATACTAAGAAAGAATAATGGTATGAGCATGTTAACAAAAGATTTTACCTTTTACCTTAAATTTGACAGCCATTAACACATCAAAATAGTAAATTTAATAAAGGACATAATATTTTTTAAATAGTTCCAAATTGATATATCTTGACATTTTTTTAGATAAATGTATTTAATATATCTATACTAATTTATGTTCATGGGGCTTATGTTGTCAATGGGAATTCTGACCATTAATTCCATTTTAAAATTTTAATCCTATTGTTTGCACTTAAACAACCCTTGAAATCACAGTAAGCTCATACCTTGTTTGCTTGATTGTGTGCATGTCAACAATGATAGCATCAACTTGCCACATGATAGTTTACCATAAACCGCAAGGTCTATTAGCGTTCTTATGTTCCTAGCTTAAGCCACCAATCTAATTGGAATTTAATCCAATGGCTTAAACAAATCATATAAAATTCTATAATGCAATCTAAATAGCATCATGCTATTTTGTCATAAGAAATCCAGGCCAATTGTGGTGAGCCTCTACCTTTCATGTTGAGCAGACAAATAATGATGTCATTAAGCAACATGTGAAGGTGTTAGAATCAAAATCTCTTGGGATCGTACTAACCATGCAATGAAAGGGTATGCTTGAGCATCCTATGGCCTATGCGCTATAATGAAATAATTTGAATGTTGTCACGTTTGTTCCTACACAGTTGGTTGGTGCTGCTATGTCAACATAGTGGCAAGTCCCAATTCAATGCTCTTATACGGTCTATACTACCTATGTTCTCATTGGTGGGGCCCTAAGCTATATCTTCATGTACAAGAATGAAGTCATTGGAATTTTGGGCCATGAGATCTTGCGGTGAGCCAAACAATCCAAAGGCTCGTACACATTTAAGGGGCAAGCTCTTGTTATGTCAAAATAGGATTGTGCAAATTGGTCCATCTCAACCAAATGAATGCCCTCATAGCTGTCACAATCCCTCTTGCTAAGCATTAAACCAATTTTCGCCGACACATAATTGTGAGTGCTTCACTACAACCATCTATGCTTTGAACCTAGTTGGGAATTCTTAAGATTGACACTATTGTTCACCTCTGAGAATCTCTAAAGGTTAACTTCATGAGAAGCTCAAAATGACTAAGCAAGGGAAATCATTGTTGCTATGAGATCACATTCTTCCACAACAAATAGTACCAGTAAAGGCTTAAACATTACAAGTTTTATGATTTATTTCCCCCCATAGAGGTCAAGACTATTCTACCATTGTGTCTTCTACCATCGCGATAAGCATAAACTAAGGTCTGAAAATAAACATTAAAAATTATTTTATTTTGATAGCCCATAATGGGTGTTACAAAGAATCAACACGACATTAGTGCCAC
The DNA here is from genome assembly GCA_007258455.2 of Sequoia sempervirens. NCBI lineage: Eukaryota > Viridiplantae > Streptophyta > Pinopsida > Cupressales > Cupressaceae > Sequoia > Sequoia sempervirens. The sequence goes on from VDFB02083582.1 coordinate 2,659, forward strand.
GATACAAATACCAAACCACAATTGTAGCTTTAGAAAGGTTGTTGAAAGAAAAATCATTAATCTACTTTGTAGAGAGCAAATAGCTTGGTCATGTAGCAGCACAGCAAAAATACAATTATGTGAGGTTTAAAACAATGTCACAACGCAACTAGGAGCCCAAAGACTATAAAGGAAGAGAATTCTCCAACATGCATATAACCTACTAATAGATATTTGTTCTTCATAGTTTTATCACAAAATTATGCTCATGTTTGGATGTCACGTGACTAATTACCTATGCTGCAGGGTTCGTACCCACAGGCCTTGAACCCGGTTAGGGTTCACCTATGGGTACATGTTGGGTGCGCACAAGGTGCGCGCCCAACATTGTGGGTCTGCCTGGGTGTGCACACCCGCTCACCCGGGCGAACCCACAGTGTTGTGCGCACCCAGCACAAAGCCGGGTGAAAGATACACGAACCCGGGTGAACCAGCCATGAACCCGGGAGAAACCACAGCCCAGGACGTAAAAAGTGGGCCCAAACATTAATAAAATACATTTTTATTATTATTATTTTTTCTCCTAACCCTAAAACGGCCCAATATGAGGCCTTTAAACACTCAAACATTTCATTTTTACCTCTCATTTTGCTCTCACCATATTTTCTCTCCATCTTGGCATTTTGAAGGGAGATGATTGTATTCGAAGGAGATCGATTGTGGAGTGCCAAATAGCTTCTACAAAGGAGATTTAAGTGTTTAAGGTATGCATTTAAACCCTATTCTTTAGTCTTTTGATGAATTCTTTCAAGTTTTTGATGGATTTTTTCAAGTTTGTGAAGAAGTTTTTCAAGTATGTTTTTTTTTTCATTTTTTTTGTAGATTGCAACAATGGCCAGTAGTCAAAGTTCAGTGGGTGGGGAGGGAAGTCAAAAATTCAAAATTGATAAAGGATCTCCTTTATGGAGACATACCACAAGAATCTCACAAATTCTTGGAGGTGGGGGGTTTGTTTGGAAGTGTAATTTTTGCAATGCACAATATAATAGCTCCTATTACCGAGTGAAACTTCATTTTATGGGCCCTGGTGGTAAAGGGATTAATATGTGTGAGGGCCTAAATAAGAAAGGGTTGTCTGTTGTACAAATAGCAAGATTTATAAAAGAACAAGAAGATGCTAACAAATTGATTGCAAAAGGAAAATAAAGTGGTTATAGTTCTGAACAGAAAAAAACAATGACGTTACCCTCTCAGACTCAGACAGTTAGGGCTTCCAAACATCCCTTCTTGTCTATGCCCTCTACGGAAGACGAAGATGAAGAACCACAAATCACCACCCGCAAGAGAGGTCCATTGGAGAGGGCATTTAAAATGGAGGCAAGAGATATTGCTAAAGAAAAAATTGCACGATGCCTTTATGCCAATGGTCTTCCATTCAACTTGGTGAGATCACCATATTGGCGGGACATGGTGTCAGCAATAAATAGTGCACCTCCTGGTTTCACAAGTCCTGGTTATGAAAAGGTGCGTACCACCTTATTGCAAAAAGAGAAGAAATCTATAGAGGCCCAATTGAAACCAATTAGAGATTCTTGGATTGAAACAGGTGTATCTATTGTTTCCGATGGATGGAAAGATTGCAAAAACCGTCCATTGATCAATGTTATTGCAGTGTCCCCCAAGGGGGCAATGTTTTTGAGGGCAGTTGATTGTGAAGGGGAAGTGAAAGATGCAGAGTTCATTTCCAGGATTCTCATTGACTCCATAAAGATGGTGGGTAACGAAAATGTTGTCCAAGTAATTACGGACAATGCAAAAGTTTGTAGGGCTGCAGGTGCTTTAGTAGAGGCTAGATATGAGCACATCTCTTGACACCGTGCACCGTACACTCCCTCAATTTGGTGATGCAAGCAATTGGCAACCAAATAGAATGGGTGAAAGAAATATACCAGGAGGCCGAGGAGATCCAGATGTTTGTAACAAACCACCATATGTCACAAGCAATTTTCAAAGGTCTTTCAAGATTGGAATTGTTGAAGGTAAATTTAATTTATTTAGTTTCATTTATGTCATGTTTTACATAATTGAATAAAAAAAAAATTGCGTTCTTTACATATTTTAAATGTGTTATTAACTTACTATTAACATGTTCTTAGGTTGTTGAGACCCAATTTGCATCTCACACAATTGTTCTAAGTCGACTTGTGAAGGTGAAAGAGGCATTGAGTCAAATGGTTATTAGCAACCAATGGGGTATATGGAAGCAATCAAATTTAGAGAGGGCCCAAAAGGTCAAGGCATTGATATTGGATGACGATTGGTGGGATCGTGTAAATTATGTATTGGAGTTCACCGAACCTATCATGTCTATGTTTCGGTTTACTAATATAAATGAACCATGCTTGGGGGATGTCTATGATAGCATGGACACAATGTTGGAGAAAATAAAAATGGAAATACAAAAGAGAGAGAATGATCCTAAAGACACATTTTACAAAAGGGTGGAAGCAATCATTCTTCATCGTTGGAACAAGATGACAACACCATTGCACCTCCTTGCATATGCCCTATCTCTGAGGTACTATACCACAAAAGTACTTTCTATCCCAGGGAGAATACTGCCATATAGAGATTTTGAAGTCGCTAATGGGTATAAGAGGGCATTTAGTAGAATCTTCAGTGATCCAAAAGTGCAAACAAGTGTTATGAAAGAATTTGGATTGTTTATCTCAAGAAAAAATATACCCCTTCTGTTGTCAAAGACCAATACAAAATGGATGCTATTACATGGTGGTACCTCCATGGTCAAGATTATATGTACCTCCAACCTCTTGCAATCAAGATCCTCTCACAAGTTTTTTTTTTTTTGGCCACTTATATTGTAAAATTTAACACTTACCATACTTGAATTTATCTTGTATTTTTTATTTTTTATTTTGTTGGTTTTCTCTCCAGGTTGCAAGCTCTTTTGTCGCTAAACAGAATTGGAGTACATACTCCTTTATCCACTCAATGAAGCGTAACCAGTTGGCTGCAAAAAGAGCTGAAGACTTGGTGTATATTCATTCCAGTTTGCGTCTTCTGTCACATAAGGATCCTCAATACAAGCAGGAGGCAGCGAAGCTTTGGAATGTAGCAGCCAAGTCTGCTGACTTGGATGCAACCATTCAAGATCTTGCTAGAGCCACTATGGATGATGTGGATGATAATAATGACATACTACATGGTGCTGGAACCGCTTTGGATTTAAATAATGATGATCTTGAAGTTGCTGCTAAAAATCCAAGTCACAATGATTTTTTTGATAATCCTTTTGATGATTGATGAACAATGAACATGGAATCATGTTTCATGAGCTACATTTTGTAATTTAGTAATTGTGATGATTTCCATTGGAATCATGAACATAGACGTATATGATATCATTGATATGGCTTATTTGAATATTTTTCAACTATCAATTGGCATTTACTATTTATCTTTGGCATTTGGCGTTGATCAATGATCAAGTATCATACTATGAAATGATTTAGTTTTACAATTCTGTATATTTCTCTTATTTTTTGTATATATATATATATGAATATTTTTCAACTATCAATTGGCATTTACTATTTATCTTTGGCATTTGGCGTTGATCAATGATCAAGTATCATACTATGAAATGATTTAGTTTTACAATTCTATATATTTCTCTTATTTTTTTGTATATATATATATACACACGTACCCATACGTACCCAAACCCCTAACAAAAGTTTTCACGTACCCACGTACCCAATTCTCGTACCCGTACCCGTCCCCAAACCTGAACCGATAACTTAGCTAATTACACATGGTCTCGGATATGATAGCCTGGGCAACCTAAAAAGCCAACTCTCTACCCACATAACATGGCACTTTCACAATCTAATCAATGGAGTTCTTTGTGATGATCAGCCACTAAGTGCCTCTTTTGCTTGAGAAAAGACCCATGGCGATGTGTCAATCAATGTGCACGTAAAACAATTAGTAGTTTAGTTCATCGAAATAACAAACAACTAAACATATGGCTTCAACTGATAACAAGTTTAATATACAAACAACTAAACATATGGCTTCGGCCAACTTATTAGGCTGATAACAAGTTTAATATAGGACTTACAATATCTTCTACAATAAAAATATATAAGAAGCACTAGAAAAAACCTACCAACAAAATCTCAAAATCCTAGTCACTAAAAATCCCTCTGATATATATATATATATACATTCTTGTGGTTGGTAGGGTGGGCTTCCCCCCCGCCCCTCATTTGGTCACCCGGAACCCAGGGTGGACATGAGGTGGCAGATGGGTCGGACACGATACTCTTGGTTGTGGCATTGCCATGTCATTCCAAGCCTTTTTCAAATAACCGATGGGAGGAGATGGGATTATTTTAAGTTTGTCACTCTTGAAAATAGCAGAAACTTTGGTGCATGACAGGGGGAATGTATGGCCCAGTATTCAAAGCGCCAATAGTGTGACACGTAGGGAACGGCAATCATAGAAACGAAAGCCAAAGGGCCGAGTGGCAACTCACTTCACACGAAGTGATAATGGTTTGTAGTCGGAAGGTCGGAGGCCGTAGAAAATCTTCATGGCAAGGACGATATGCTCACTCCGTCATTATCCAGACTCATGTGCGGAGGCCGTCTTAACATTTCACGGGTTCATTAAAGGAACTGATGAAGTCATTTTTTAAGTTATGGTCTTCGAAATCTGGTATTGTCTTTTGTTTCTGTGCAGGGAACGACTGTCAAAAGTTTTGCAAATGGCGAGGACGACGAAGTCGAAATTCATCATCCATACCTCGGCGGAAGGATTGGAAAGCTTTGGTGTCAACACACCAGTCTCTTTGGTGGCCACGGAGAGGCAGATAGCCTTTCGAGAAGTTACGGACCAGAGATTAAAGCGGATTTTGCTCGAGAATGATCCGGTGTCAATAGTTGTTGTCAAAATGGTCCTAGGCAAAGAACACTTGGAAAGAAAGGAATTTGCCAGAGATAACGCTCATATCTCCTCTCGGTTTCTCGCAGTGCTTCTGGACTTGGACACCCCGAAGACGGAGGCTAAGGAGATGATGGTGCGTCTATTTCGTGATGACTTGCTTGGAGGTCTTAAGAAGACATTAAAGGCGGCCTTCATAGGCAAAGGTATTATGCGCCCTACAGACTTGGCTCTCCTATGGGAAATGGATGATACTGTTAAAGTCATCCCTTTCATCTTAGACATCGAAGGGCCTGCACTGTCAAGGCACAGAAAGTTAGCAGATGTGGCTGTGGATTTCTTGAAGAGAAAGCTGAAGTTGGTGCCAGAGGAGGGGTTGGAGTGGCTGGAAGGTTTCATAAGGTTTGCAGAAATAAACAGTTTCATGTGAGGTTCGGCCTCTGTGGTTGAAGTTTTTTCAAGTTTTAATAGCTATTAGCTTGTCAAATTTTGGTGGACTTTAGTATTAGTAGTTTGAAAATTTCATTATACGCTGGATGAGGCTCGGCCTCCGACATAAATATTTTGTAAAAATGCTTATAGTGGCTCGCTCTCTGATGCTTGCCTTGGGACTGGAATGTTGAAATGTTGAAATTTGTCCCGGATGGGAATGTTTTTTGTTCGGCTTTGAGTCCCGGATGGACCTATATCCCTGCTTAGCAGATGTTTGTATATTTCTTTAAAATCAATACCAAAACCACCTTGCGTATCAAAAAAAAAAAATCCCTTTGATATACACTATTTATTTTATTAGCTAAATGGTACAGAAAAAACACCTACCAATGAAATCTCTTAAATTCGGGCCATTAAATGCTTTGATTTACTCTAAATTTATTTTATCAGCTTCATGGTACATCCTAATGGTTTACTCTAAAATTATTTAGTTAGCTACAGAGTATGCATACATCCGAAAATGTGTACAACAATCAACATAAACAAACAAGTTAATATTTTAAAATTGAAGTAGTTATACTGTTTATTTTATTAGCTAAATGGTACAGAAAAAACACCTACCAATGAAATCTCTTAAATTCGGGCCATTAAATGCTTTGATTTACTCTAAATTTATTTTATCAACTTCATGGTACATCCTAATGGTTTACTCTAAAATTATTTAGTTAGCTACAGAGTATGCATACATCCGAAAATGTGTACAACAATCAACATAAACAAACAAGTTAATATTTTAAAATTGAAGTAGTTATTCACCTTCCCTTTTTGACAATTTTCTCGAAATTCTATAAAAAGTAACATAGGAAAACTACTAACACAAAATTTCCTTTTTTCCAAAGAAAATAAGCTAAGAAGTTAATAGTGTTAAAGGATAAGTAGGAGGTTTTGCAAATGGGGTAACAACTCAAGCGGGCTTAACCTTGGAGAAAACTCTCTGGTTAAGCACGCTTGAGCTGGAGCAGTACTGGGATGGGTGACCTCCCGGGACGGACCAGTGCTTCACCTCTATGAGCATCACCTAGATGCAATGAGTGCTAAGTGGACCATTTGATATCATGAGAGATGGGTTCTTGTTGAACCACTACTCATGAAACATGGGTCAATGAGTTTGACTCGAAACTACACGGTTGAATCCTGATAGCATTATCATAGTGTTAAAGGAGTTAATATAAATTTAATATTTCACTCAGAACAAATAGAATAATAACTACTTTAAAAGACTGAAACCAAAAAATCTGCTGGGAGCAAGTAAGCCCAGGGAAGCATCATACTATTACAGGCCCTATACTAAGCGATAATTAGTAGGAACATACCTTAAATATGGATGAAGATTCCTGACCAAAAGGCTTGTAGTAGATTTTCTTGGTTGTCCACCATAACGGCCTCGTTGAATATCACTAGGGCTGGAAATTGATTCCCTTCTATAGTAACTTGCTCTTCTTGGAGAAGAGCTATAACTTGAGCTTCGATGATGTCTCTTCCTTGGTGAAAGACTGTAGCTTGGACTTCTACCACGCCTCCTCTTGGGTGAAGTGCTGTAACTTGGGCTTCTATAACGCCCCTTACAAGGTGAAGGGCTGTAAGATGGGCTTCTATAACGCCTCCTCCTGGGTGAAGGGCTGTAACTAGGGGTTCTACACTGCCCTCTCCTGGGTGAAGGGCTGTAACTTGGGCTTCTGTACCTCATTATTACACTGCAGTAAGCCATGCACAAAATCAAACCCTCGATGATACAAAAAAAACTCAGCTAACTCACAAGGGAAAATGTACACAAAAATGTACAATATAATATATTTGTTAATAAGACCAAAAAAAATTGAACAATAAATCTAATCCTAGCGTATAGATGCAGCAACCAGAAAATCTTCGTTTAGAGATAAAAATAGGTGGAAAAGAATCACATAAAGAAATAATGATGAAGTTATCAACCAGAAGATCTTCCTCTAAAGATAAAAACAAGTGGGAAAAAATCACATAAACAAATAAAATTCACCTAAACGATAAAAGAATGCTACAAGGCAGAAGAAATCTATCTTTCACAGTGAAACTTCGGTAGAAGAACTTTGAAAAATAAGTCAATAGTCCTTAAAATTATTATAGGCAAATTATTATTATTAAAAATTAAAAGAAAAAGTGAAAAATAGAACCAGCTTTGTAGTGATAAAACCCTAGCACCAATTGTGAAGAACATATTCACCAAAAAAGAGATCTAGAGCAAACATTCAATGAAACATTTACAGACA
>VDFB02083584.1:0-26376 GCA_007258455.2 Sequoia sempervirens
AGAACATCCCTCAATCCTACCATCTATCAATCGATTGTACCCGATCCTAAAATTGAATTTGTGAAGAGTTTCCTCATTGAAATATGAGAAGTAGTGCTGTTAGAAATATATGCTGCTAAAATATCTTGTGAGTGAGTTAGGTGATGTGAGGCTCTTGAGTCAACTGTCCAATTGTCTTTGGATGAATCCAAACCTCTAGTTTGTAAGGGCATGTCTCTTAGTAGGTTTGGGAAGATCAATGTCGCGTTTCTACATGGCCTCTTCCAAAGCTACAATCCTCTTATGACAAACTTTGCTATCATGATACTGTAATCCACAAAAAGTACAATGAACTTTGTTGTTCTTTCTAGATTTGTAAGTAGTCTTTCTTGATTGTGAATTACAAGCTTTTATCAAGTTTGGAAGCCAAATCATCCATTTATAACTCATGGAGTTTTTTGTAAATATGAAAAATAGGCTTTCCAAAACTTCTAAGTTTTCTGATTACAAATCTTAAAATCATTGCAAAATTTTTTGATCTAATTCGAAATTTTTGTTAATTTTCGAACAAACAAGGTGAAAAATTGTGCCTAGTTGAAAATTGCACAAATCACATTGGATTCTTGAGGTCAAAAAACAAATTAAAAACGAATTTTTTTTAAATTATCTCAACACTAAGGCTTAGACGACAAAACCAATTTCCTGTTGACTATTTACACTTGAAATTTCGACTCTCTGTTTGCAAATTATGCAAAAATGAAAAAATGGCCCCTTTGGCTAATTTTTAGCAAAAAATTTGACCCTCCCCTTTACAAAATTTGACAACTAATTGCCAAAAAAAAATACCATTGCCCAAGTTAATGGATGACATGGGTTGAGGGAGACTTAGTCTTTAGATTTCATTGGGAGCCCAAGCAATGTGGCGTTGTTGAAGATTGTTGCCTCCAAAGGTGGAGTTGTTGTGCCAACTGTAGGTAACTTTGACTTGGTTGAAATGCCATACGTGGATGGCATTGGCTGTACACAACACCAATGTTGGTTGTGGTTGAGCACTATGAGGATCTTGATTAATGCATTTGTAGAGGGCGTTGGGGGGGGGGGAGGGGGTTGGAGCAGCCGCCTGTGTAGGCCATTGAAGATGTGTTCTGCAAATAAGAGGAGGCCACGAGTCTAAGCAAACGGAGAGCTGATGCCTCAGTGAGGGCCTGGAGTAGGTTGAAGGAATTGTGTGCAATCCGTGGGTAGCTAATAATGTGAGCCGCTAGAAGAATGAGGCGTGATGATGAGATTGCCACTATTAGAGTTGATAAGGCCGTGAATATGGAGGATTGTCACCTATGGAGTTGCCTACTGTGTTGTGAGACCCAAAAGATAGAGAAAACATAGGGAAATTCAAATGTTGCTAGTAGCAAATGTGCATGGAGTCTCCTTGGTGGTGTCCTATTCACAATGGTTTGAGCCCTTTGTGGGCCAAATAGCCTTGTAACAAACCACAATCCAGAATCCTTGATGTGCAAATTGGCCAATAAGCCACAATTTCTTGCAAAGAACACAAATTTCAACCAAAATGGCGTAATGGGTAGAGGGTAGAGTAACCCTTTGCAATTTTTTTTTGCCTTTTGAACAAAAATTCGACTAGATGGTGAAATTTGTAGGGAGCAAAATTGCCCTTTGCCAATTTTTTTTCTCCAATTTATACCAAAAATTCATATAGTATGGTTTTGTATGGTACTGTGCTATACAACAAGGTACTGTTACAAATTTTTATTCAAAATTTCAAAGTTATAGTGTTTTGTGAAACAAAAGATAATTCTTCGTTTCTCAAGCCTTCTAGATGCAATGGTGATGTTCGTTTGGCTCCTTGACGCTTTGAAATATACCCCTTAATTTTTTCCTTTGAATTCTCGATGTTTCCACAACACAATCCAGCACTACGCCAAATGTTATTGTTAGATCCCAAAAGATATCCAACTTGAAAGTAACCTTCACCAAGATCCTATTGAAGGCGAGGTGATAGCTTATGGTGATGGGATCGTTAGCAATAATCTGAACTTGAAATACTAAGCTGGAAGTAAATGATAAAACTCAACGCCAAGAATGTGCACACAAGATCCCTTTGAAGGCGAGGTGCTAACATATGGCGGAGTACTTATTACAAAACTAAAAGAAATCGTCAATGAAGGTGAGTACATACTTGGCTCCTGAAAATGGAGTTGGAAATGACATGAGGTCATTATGAACCAACTCAAGTAAGGAAGTAGTACAATGGACCTTACCCTTTGGAAAGGGTTCCCGATGATGTTTGCCAAGTACACAACCTCTACACACTTTTTGTGCAAGACACCTTAGGGAGTCCAAGTACCATATTCTTTGTACTCAATTGTTGAAGATACCTATAATTGAGGTGTCTAGACCTGTTGTGCCAAAGTCTGCTCAAGGAGTCAGCATGGGCAATATGTGATGCTCCACAAGATGACTCCAAACCATGAAACTTGTACAACTGAGACCCATGATCTGCTCTTCGTGAAACAACAATCCACTTTGGATGGTGTAGTTGTCGAATAACTACATCATGTGGTGAAAACTAAACTATCTTTCCATCACCAGCATGACAAATCGGGTAAATTGAAAGAAAATTAGTTGAAATCTCAGGAACATAGAGAACATCCTCAATCCTACCATCTATCAATTGTATTGTACCTGATCCTAAAATTGGAATTTGTGAAGAGTTTCCCATTGAAATATGAGAAGTAGTGCTGTTAGAAATATATGCCAAAATATCTTGTGAGTGAGTTAGGTGATGTGAGGCTCTTGAGTCAACTGTCCAATTGTCTTTGGATGAATCCAAACCTCTAGTTTGTAAGGGCATGTCTCTTAGTAGGTTTGGGAAGATCAATGTCGCGTTTCTACATGGCCTCTTCCAAAGCTACAATCCTCTTATGACAAACTTTGCTATCATGATACTGTAATCCACAAAAAGTACAATGAACTTTGTTGTTCTTTCTAGATTTGTAAGTAGTCTTTCTTGATTGTGAATTACAAGCTTTTATCAAGTTTGGAAGCCAAATCATCCATTTATAACTCATGGAGTTTTTTGTAAATATGAAAAATAGGCTTTCCAAAACTTAAGTTTGATTACAAATCTTAAATCATTGCAAAATTTTGACGAATTCTGAAATTTTTTTGTTAATTTTCGACAAACAAGGTGAAAATTGTGCCTAGTTGAAAATTGCACAAATCACATTGACTTCGGAGGTCAAAAAACAAATTAAAAACGAATTTTTTTTAAATTATCTCAACACTAAGGCTTAGACGACAAAACCAATTTCCTGTTGACTATTTACACTTGAAATTTCGACTCTCTGTTTGCAAATTATGCAAAAATGAAAAAATGGCCCTTTGGCTAATTCTTTTAGCAAAAAAATTTGACCCTCCCTTTACGTAAAATTTGACAACCAATTGCCAAAAAACACCATTGCCCAAGCTAATGGATGACATGGGTTGAGGGAGACTTAGTCTTCTTTGTACTCATTGGTTCGCCAAATGCGTTGTTGAAGATTGCTGCCTCCGTGCTGCGGGAGTTGTTGTGCCAACCGTAGGCAACTTGACTTGGCTGAAAATGCCATACGTGATTTGGCATTGGCCGCATTAACAACACCACCGTTGGTTGTGGTTGAGCACTATGAGGATCTTGATTAATGCATTTGTAGAGGCCAGAGTGGGTTGAGCAAGTCACTGTGCAGTGCACACATGTGTTCGCAACAAGAGGAGGCCACGAAGTCTAAGCAAACTGTGGAGAGCCGATGCCTGCTGAGGGCCCTGAGTAGGTTGAAGGAATTGTGTGCAATCCGCGGGTAGCTAATACGTGAGCCGCTAGAAGAATGAGGCGTGGATGATTTAGAGATTGCCACTATTAGAGTTGGATAAGGCCGCAGGAATATGGAGTGATTGTCACCCAGAACTGCCTCATCGTGGGTTGTGAGACCCAAAAGATAGAGAAAACATAGGGAAATCTCAAATGTTACAGTAGCAAATGTGCATGGAGTCTCCTTGGTGGTGTCCTATTCACAATGGTTTGAGCCCTTTGTGGGCCAAATAGCCTTGTAACAAACCACACAATCCAATCCTTGATGTGCAAATTGGCCAATAAGCCACAATTTCTTGCAAAGGACACAAATTTCAACCAAAATGGCGTAATAGGTAGAGGGCAGAGTAACCCTTTGCAATTTTTTTTTGCCTTTTGAACAAAAATTCGACTAGATGGTGAAATTTGTAGGGAGCAAAATTGCCCTTTGCCAATTTTTTTTTCTCCAATTTATAAATTAAAAAATTCATATAGTATGGTTTTGTATGGTAACAGGCTATACAACAGCAGCATCAAGTATTAAATTTTTATCTCGTAAATTTCAAAAGTTATAGTGTTTTGTGAAACAAAAGATAATTCTTCTTTCGCTTCTCGCTTCCTCTAGATGCACAATGGTGATGTTCCTCGCTTTTGGCCTTGACGCTTTGAACATACCTTAATTTTTTCCTTTGAATTCTCGATGTTTCCACAACACAATCCAGCACTACGCCAAATGTTATTGTTAGATCCCAAAAGATATCCAACTTGAAAGTAACCTTCACCAAGAAAGTTCACCAAGATCCTATTGAAGGCGAGGTGATAGCTTATGGTGATGGGATCGTTAGCAATAATCTGAACTTGAAATACTAAGCTGGAAGTAAATGATAAAACTCAACGCCAAGAATGTGCACACAAGATCCCTTTGAAGGCGAGGTGCTAACATATGGCGGAGTACTTATTACAAAACTAAAAGAACTTAGGCGGTGAAGCAGCCATGAAGATTTCCGCTCAACCACTTAAACAGTGGGGGAATACTACAAACAATTCAACTAATTCATCCGCTGCGGTGGGCATCCACTCATGAGTGAGAATTCACCACTTTTTCAGTGGGTACAATGAGAGAATTAACAAGGTCTTTTTCCCACACTGGCGGTAAACCATCTAGGGGTTACAATGTGACAATTAAACACAAAGTAAATGCAATAATGAAATGACTGGAACAGTGCTACTGTTTATAGTCTTACAATGAGCTTATTGCAATGAATTTACAATAGAAATCTGCTCCAAACTTCTGCAAGAATTATACTATACTTCCGATCACAAATGTGAGTTGAAAGACTAAAGAAATATAGCATGAAAAGAGAATAACTAGGTCTGATATTAAGACCAGCAAACTGAGATAATCAGACCAGCAATATAAAACAATGCTTCTATTCCCCTGAATTGTTCATATCATCATCCAAAATGCTTCTATTCCCTCCAAAATGAATGCACATGAAACTAGAAGCATAGACGTCCAAGAATTATAGCATAACATGGAATGAGTCAAGTCTGATATGAAATGCCATCAACTGAAATACAGACCAGCAAACTGTACATCAATGAAATACTCATAACTCTTATGAGCTGAAACGAAGTGCAATGGCTCTTAAGAAGGATGGTGCCCAACTTGCAAAGATTAAACAGCATCAAACTCCCTTCAATTATTGGGCACAAACTTCAATGCTCTCTTGAATGGTACGGCTTGGCTGGGAGGGGTGATTTTGCATTATAAAATTAAATACTTTTAATTAAATTCTGCTCTTCTGTGGGAAGGGGCACCCATGTACTAGGATTCAATTTCTTCAATACCTAGAAGCACATAAAAATCATACAAAAAGCTGTTAATGAAAACCTCCTTCAGCCATGATATGACCAGCAAACACAATTCTGAGAATTATTATCAAAAACTACAAAATCTTCAACTTTGAAACTCAATGTGCACTTCTGGATGAAGCGCACTCACAATCATCCATCTAGGGAACCATAGTTTCAGGCCTGAAGAATGGAGTAGAAAAGCTAAGCTTTCCTCTTAGCCGGGTTTTGAAATCAATTCAACAGCATTTCAATACAATTTTCCAAAGATCAGAAATGAATGAGCAATGGCCTGCTTTTATAGAATTGAAGGTGACTATTGGCTCTTCAACTTCCATCTTTTTTTCCCTCCAAATGAGACACCCATTTCACTTTTGAAATATTTTAACTTTTTAAAACATTAAATTCACCTTTCTAGGCGTCCAAGACTTGAGGAGAAATATTTACTTTAGAAATATTTAAATAATCTCTCAATGAGGCATCCACCCTCAAAGGCCACCTTTTAAAACAACTTTAAGTCATTAATACTAGGCCAAGGGGCCAATAAGAAATTATAACATTAATGACTTAGAATAAATCATTTTACCCAAAATGAGCCTCAAATTGCTGAAAGCCAAATATGCTCCAAACTGCATTGCTTGAAATGGAAAGTGAGCTGACTGCTGATGCTACTGCCTGTTGGTGTACGTTTTATCATCCACCGAACACTTCAGAATAAAATGTCCAAAGACACTCTATCCTCTCTTGAAAAATCACTGCGTATGCTAAGATTGCGAGAAGATCATATGGCGATTCCAAGGTTTCTGTCTCGACGTGTGGATAAGCTCAATGGTCATTGTGATATGCTGGTAATAAATAAGGGGACTTACGTAGAAAATCTTCACAAGTTTAGGACTTAGGGAATTTATCATTAAAGGCTCTCAATTAGAACTTTCAAGGTGGATCTCAAAAAAAAATAGCAAAAGAATAGGGTTCAGAGAATCTAGTCTATGCCTAAGAACTCAAGAGACAATAAAGACTCGGTGAAGGAAATAAACCACACTTTGTTTCGCCTCCTGCAGGACAACATACGCAAAATGGGTGCAATCTTTAAGGGTTGTGAGAATAATTTTCAAACCTCGAATGAGGCTGAAGTTAAGTTTCCACAATTAAGAGCTCAGGCTAACTTTACGCATCGAATGCAAATCATCCATTCGAAGAAAGTATGAGCTACACTTCACCATTGAATCAATACGATCAATCTCTCATTCAATTAACCAACTTTCAAAGCAAATTCTACCTAATCTAACTTTAACTTTAATCTATGGCGGAAGAAGATATGCAACCTCACTTACTATTTGATAATAAGAAGTTATTCAAGGCAAATCATGCTCAAGAGCTTTTATTATTCGAAATAGTCTCAGTGCAACAATCCACATATTCTGTCTCCACACAAATGAAAGTGAGAGAGCATAGGTTTATATAGAGTTTCAAAAATGAAATGAAGGGCCGAGATTAAAACAAGATTAACGGCCAAGATTATTACAACCAAACCCTAATTAGGGTTTCCCAAAATAACAAGTCATCTAACAGTAAACTATCGGTAGAGAGGCAGTTAAAGCTATATTCTAGGAGAGGCGTCCTTATCCTTCCAAGAAGCATCATGTTCGGCGAATCTGGACACTACTGCAATGACCTCCTCCATTGTGACAGGTGGCAGCATGCTGGTCCGGAATTCGAGCTCATCCAAATTCTCTGCACATCTGGCAAAGGTACTCGCCCATTCTGCTTCCTGCTTCCTAAAGTCATTCCGGATGGCCGAAAGACTTGCCACCTTTGCAAAATCCTTCCTTAGAAGTGGTCCAGTAGTCGAGAAGAAAACTTCTTGAACTTTTCGTTTCAGCTCATCCAGCTGCATATCCTCTTCTCGGACGATCTCTTGCTCAAACATTTCTGCAACTGTCATGTGAATCTTCTCTCGGATGTCCTTTACCTGCTCCTTGATTCTAAGTCCATCTACTCTTGCCTTCTCCAAAACTTCTCTACGTATAGTTACTGACCAAAACCAATGATTGAAATCATATGCTGCTCCCGCAGCAATCACCTTCCTGTCGACCAACTCCTCTCTTGGAGTGCTCTTCAATAGCCTGAGGCATGGAATAAGCCTCTCCTGCATGTCCGGAAGTCCTTCCCATGTTTCCGCCATATCCATAAGTCTGGAAAGAAAGCATGATGCTTGCCCATAAGCCAGCGCCAACTTCTCCATGAACAATGCTGCTTCTGTGCCTTCACTTGCCATCCAGTCCCGAGCTTCCTTGGCTGTCACCATTTTGCACTCAACATCCTTGGTCACTTCCTGTGATGAATTGAGGAGAGGAGGAACAATTGCACTACCCTGATTAAGTGGCTGGGTCAAGTGCTGGATATATTCCTTAAGACGTTCGACCTCCTTTTTATACTCCTTCTTCTTGGCCACTTCCTTTTCCAATCTCGCTTTGATGGTCGAGACGGAATTATCTAACTCCTCTACTTCTTGACCTTTCGAGGTCGGGCCAAGGTCAACGGTGGTTATAGCATACTCCTGGGGAGTGATCTCGTCCTGTGGCTTGTCCACTGTAGGTACTGCAATGTGCACGGAACGGTTGCCTGTCTCGTTCCTCTGGATGGTGGAGAATTTCTTGGCAGGCTTCTTGATGGCGACTTGCTCCAATCTTGCCAAGAAATCGGCAGTATCATCCTCCTCTTCTTGAGCTTCTGCAGGTATCTGGATCTTCATTCTTTCTAACAGCCACTCTGGAATGGTCGGTTGTTCAATCCCATCCTCGACCTGAATCTCTTCTTCATTCGGAACATCAACAACCCCTCTGAGGGCGGAAATCATTCCCTCCTCGAAGTCATTGTCCTGAGCTTTTTCCTCATTGTTTGAACCTAAGATTTTCGTGCCCATAGGTGACGGAGACTCTTCATCATCTAGTTGAATAGGTTCAATATTTTCTTTTTGAACTGCAGGAAGTTCAAGCATTTCTACCAAGGAGTCATCTATAGTAGCCACTAGCTTGTCGAGGTTCCGGGATGCTGCTGAACGAGAAGGTTCTCCCTTATGCCTCTTGGAAGCAGGCTCTGTACTTAGCATTATTTCTTTCCTTTTCTCTCCGATCCCGACCAAGTCCTGATGGGATGCACCGACATTAGAAGAATATGACTCTGACTCGCTCAACAAATCATATGTGAGCGTGATTCCTCTTTGTCTTAATTCTTGGGCATGATAATCAACCCACCACTGAGAGTACTTAGTCACTGGCCTCATTAAGGTTGCCAGGTCTGCGTGCTTAGGTTCTGACCATTTCACCGGAGGAAGAGGTTGGCTTTCCTCAAAGCGTGGCTGGATGTGGTTCCCATCATCTTGCAGCTGATCAGGCACTCGGCAGAACTCGATTGTCCTCATGAAGTCTAGTGACATTCTGGACCACATTCTTCGTCTGACTTCATACTCATCGGCAGCATTTGCCCAAAAATCTTCCAGTTCCATCCTGTGCTTGTACTTTCTTCCTTCTACTGTCCGGATATTATGATGTGGGTCGAAGTTGGCCCTGGACTTGTAGGCTGTAAAGGGATACCACTGGATCTCCAACCTGGCACTCTCAACTGCCTGTGCTGGCGGACAATATTCCAACATGTTCCCGATGAAAAATGGGAACGTGACAGATGCCTTCTTGCTTGGCCTCTGAATATTCTGGTACTCCTCCAACTGTCTTAAGACCTCGAGCAGTATCATCCGATTTGTCGGATAGATGGGCAATTTATAGGGATTTCCAGTAAATCCCTGGATCCTGACATATGAGAACTTCGGGAACTGGATGAACCAAGACCCGTACTTGCTGATAAGACTTTTCGACTTGTGGCTCAGCCTCTGATGCACTCCTCCTTGAAGCTTTCTGGTAATGTGCATTAGGAAGGCATCATGCACCCTCCTGAAGTGAGTCTTCTCCTTCAATTGGAGCTGAGGATAACAGTCGTAAGGCCTGAGCTCGTTCTCCCCATTACCAATTCTGCCCTTGCAGATCAACCCCGGATACTTGTATGATCTGGCCAACAGGTATACAACATACGAACTCATATGAAAAGACTTAGTCTCTTCAAGGTTGATCAGTTGCTCATGGAGGTTGTCACTTATCATCCGTGACTAGTTGAACATTTTGACGCCAGAAGTGATCTCGTCTATAAAGTAGTACATCCAGCTTTCGAAGAAGGTGCCTTGCGGGTTACCAGCTATTCTATTCAGCATCAGCACGATATCTCCAAAATCTTCCTTGAAGTCTGTTCGGCGAGGTCTCTTGGGCAACTTCTTGATTGAAGGCTTAGGCTTATCCATCCACACCTTGTTGACTGTTGTGGCGCACAAATCTGGTTGACTGTCATATAATCTTTTGGCTTCTTCCTTGGTCTTATAGACCGTCCGTGAATGTTCCAGGATGCCGAAGGTCTCCTGGATTGCAACTTCGCTCAAGTGTGCCAAGACTCTTCCATCAGGTGCGATGATCTGTCTCTTCTGAGCATCATAGTGGAGAGCACACTCCACCATCAGTTCTGCACAATCCATTGCCGGTGGGAATCCAGCTGCCTGAAATATTCCGTTTCTGACTATCCGTTTGGCTATTGCTGTGGGAAGCCCCTTCTGCCCGTACACTCTTTTCTTGAATTCATCAAAGTTGACGTGCCCGAGATCGGTGTCCACGACATTCTTCCATTTTGAAATGATCTTGGTCTCCTTCTGAGCACCCTTGCTGGCAAACTTTATTTTCAGCTTCTTTGATAGTTCGCCTGCCGTGGTCGTCAACCTGCAGTCATAAAATTAACATTAATACAAAGACTTTTTCAAATAATTAAATCTCGTGCCTTGGATTCGAAAATTTACTTTCAGCTGGTTAAATAATTGAATTGTTACGAAAAAGCAAGCTGAAAATAATTTGGATGAAGTTGAAAATTTTGCCAGAACTTTGTCAAGATGAAAGGACATAAAAGAGATAGCAAATTCATTTGATTGGACATCAAACCTCAGTGAAGAACTATCGAATGCAAATCAGATTTAAAAAATCTGATTTTTAGAAGAAGAAGTGCGCCCTTCTTCACAGAAGAAATTTAGCTTTGAATAAATCTCTTTTCTTTTCCCGCAAAAAATTCTTCAGCATAACACTCTTTCACCTTATGGAAAAATTCGTCCTTGCCTATTGATCAACTGGTTGCCTGATAATTTCGAGAAAGATTAAATTTCTCTTCAGCTGTGTGTGAAAAAATGAGTTGCTGAAACTCATTATAATGCTGAAGGATTGAATTCAATTTAGCAACTGCCATATTCTTTCTCGATCTCAATTTGTTTTCATTTATCCAAATAGGCAAGTTTCCTTTTATGTTTCGACAAGCATCAGTCTCGAGCTTATTCGAGCAAATCTTACTGATCTTCAAAAATTCGATTTGTCATTTAATGTTTATCTTTGATTTTTCGGATTTTTAAATAAACATTAAATATTTAATTAAATTCATGGCGAATTTAATTCTTCTTTTTTTTTGTGTCGGATTTCGTCTCTGCCTGGCGTACTTTATTTTCTTCCAATTCTCGTTTGGCAAATTTGATTTTGTCCAAGGCATTTTTAAATTTCCAAGCAGTTGAAAATAAATATTAAAATATTAAAAATATTTTAATTAATTCCGACCCGTTCGTTTTGGACCCATGGCTATTTCGATTTTCTCTTCGCTTTTCTTGGCTAAGAGTGTATTTTCCAATTTTATCCTCAATTTCGTCTAGCCAAACCAAAATTCAAGCCATTCTGTCGAAAATTTCATTGCTAGATCCTTATTTTTCTTTGTCGAGGCGAGATTTTAATAGCACCGAGCATATTTTCTTCTGCCAAAGTCAAATATTTCCTTGCTCAGTCGAATTTTTCTAGGCAATATCTTCATCTGGGTGTCTTTGTCGATCGAATTCCTTTGATGCTTGACAAATTCTTCTTCCTTCTGGCCAAGGACGATCCTTCCTTTCTCCTTGCCATGTGCATTTTTCTTCGGCCAAAGTTGTCAATTTCTCAACATTTTCCACACTTAGGCAAATTTAATTTCTTTTCCACCTTCGTGTTAGGCACATTCCGTTTTATTCTTTGCCAAATCCCAATCTTCTCTAGCACGTATCCTTTCAAACTTGGCACTTATCCTCTTGAAAGTGTCAGGATACTTAGCCAAAAATCTTCATTTTTCATCTTTTAGCCTCTATACTTAGGCAAATATTCAAACTTTTCTTTGGACTTGGCTTTAACACTTAGCAAAAATCATTATTTTCTCCCTTCATGTGCCTAGGCGGACTTCTTTAGCAACTAGGACAAGTGTGGCGGACTTCTTAAGTCTTTTGGACGAGCATCTTGGATATCCCTCTTTTCTAGGGCGGACTTCTTAGCTTCTTAGCATTTGTCTCTTTGGAGATATCACAACACTTAGCCAAAAAAAATCAGTTTTCCACCCCTTTAAGCTCTTACTCTTAGCAGATTTCGAAATTTCCCTTGGTAGGCGTTAACACTTAGTAAAATTTTGATTTTTCCTCTTCTCACATGCCTAGGCGGACTTTGGATAGCCTTCAACCAAGTCCCACCTTTCAAGGGCGGACTTCACAAGCATTTTGGACGAGTCTTCAAGTCAAGGCGGACTTCTAAGGCTTTTTGGACGTCCCTTAAAGTGAATGGCGGACTTTAGAAGATGCTTGGACAAGGATGGCGGACTTTGGAGGTCTTTTGGATATGCTTCTTTATGGATGGCGGACTTTAGATGATGCTAGGATGTGCCTCCTTGCTGCATGGCGGACTTCAAAGCATCCTAGGATATCAAGGGCGGACTTTGGAAGATCCTAGGATGTGCTTGGGCGGACTTTGGAAGGTCCTAGGATGTCCCTCTTTGCTGCTGGGCGAACTCCATGATCTTTCAGACTTTCCTTCATCCTCCTTCCATGGCGAATTTCAGACTTGAACCAAGTTTTCACAAATTTCATCCTTAAAGAGCTGATTTTTTTTTATGATTTCGACATCAGATCTGATTGATCTTGAACTGGTTTTCCAGAATTTCAATGTTTTTGGGTCTGATTTTCATGCTTTTTGACCTTTTTTTTCCAGATTTTTCAATAATTTTCCAAATTTTCATTTTGATTTTCTGAGAGTTCTATCGAGTTTTTTGAACTTCTGAGTGCGTTTTCAGAACTCGGGAGCTTTCTAAAAATAGAAACCTTCCAAAATAGAAACTTACCAAAAATAGAAACTTTCTAAAAATAGAAAAAGCAAACCCTAAAAAATAGGGAACCTTATTTGGTCCGAAAATGCCAAAAATGAAAAATCGAAACAGCAACTTTTCCTAAAAAATAGGAAGTGTCAGAATTGGCCGAATTCACAGTCGATTTTCGTTTCCTAGGCCTTCTGAGTGCTTCCATGACGTCTACGCATTGATTCAAGCATGAATTACAGACTTGGCTTGGGTAACTCTCGGCAGACTGACCTGAAACTCTTAGCAAAGTGATACCATATAACCGTTGCAAGGAGACAAAACCCTAAAAACTAACAGGCAACTGGGGGTCCCCATCGGCGATGGGGCGATGTGTGAAAAGGTCACAACACTTCCTCTTAGGCCTCCATACTTAGACAAATTTTGAATTTCCTTCCTCTTCCCAAGCTGGGCGGACTTTCTAAATGTCTTGCCACTGTCTCTCACATGCTAGAGCGGACTTCCTTGCTTCTTTGCCATGCTGGGGCAGACTTGCCAAGATGCTTGCCATTCTTCTTTTTGGCAAGGGCGGACTTTCTCCATGCTTCGCCATTCCTTATCTCCTCCATAATGGACTTTGAAAACTTCTTGCCATTTGTCCATGGGCGAATTTCTCAGACTTAGGGGAATTTTTCCATGAATTGAATGCTTTTTCTTTTTGATTTTCTCAGATTTTCTCATTCTGGAGGTCTGATTTTTATGATTTTTCAATTGGTTTTTCCAGATTTTTAACTTGCTTTTCCATGCTTTTCTTGATTTTTGCTTTATTTTTCGATTTTTTACTTTGATTTTTCAATGATTTTTTTTATTTTCTTGGCTGATTTTTGGTTCTAAAAATGGAAATGTTGACTTGTTGACCAGGGTTGACTTTCTAAAAATAGAAAAAGCAAAATCCCTAAAAAATAGGGATCCTAAATTGGTCCAAAAATGCCAAAAAGCAAAAAAGCAAAAAAACAAAAATCCCCTAAAAAATAGGAAGTGTCAGAATTGACTCAAAGCACAGGTGATCCTCGTCTTCCGTACCTTCTGAGCACTTCCATGACGTTTAGGAACTGTTTTGGGCTTGAATTCTCCAGTTGGCTCGGGTGACTCTCAGAAGACTGACTTGAAACTCTCAAAATGATGACCTCATTGTAAAAGACTAGTGATAAGCAGTTGCGATGCCAAGGCAAAAAGCGAAAACAGGGGGTCCCCATTTGCAATGGGGCAATGTGTGAAAAGGTCACAACAGGACTGTTGTAAGGTCTTCATTTCGTTAGCCTTTGATTGTCATTTGGCCTCCATTCATGGCTAACTGTTATCATTGCTACAATCTGCCTTGGTGTCTATCATAATGGCATTTACCTTGTGTTTATACTATTAAAGCTTGCCCCTGAGGTCTTTATGACAGTCCATCTATAATCTATGTTATTATTTTTTGCAGCAATGCAACACCCCTTTCATCCTTGTCTTTAAAGGGAAAAAACAACAAGAAAGACCCCCTTGAGATTTTGTACCTTCACTGAGACTCCTAAGGGGCAATCTTATTCATGTTTGACAGTCATAATCTACACAACCTTCTACACACATCTATATCCTTTTTTGCAGTTTAAAGCATTGTCATCATAAATTCCATTAATAATGTTTGCCTTGACGCCTCCATGGTCTTATCATGCCTATGCATCCTTGTCATCAAACCTTCATAAAACTTAAGGCAGCACTCTCATTCTTCTTCTTTTTTTGTGCCTTGATAAACCTTCATTCAAGATACACAAAAGTCTATGTGCATCCCTGTTATGTTTCTTTTTAATAACAACAGCATGCTTTGAACTTTGAAAGAGAAACCAGTGCTATAAGCCATTTCACTACCCCAGGACAAACCAATAGAAAAGATAAAAGCACTCTGATTTTTCTAAAAAATGATTTACAATAAAACCAAATGGCATGCCAAACATGTTTCAGATTGTATTAGATAATGGTTGAGTATTATAAAACCTAGAAATGCATGAATAAGGTGTGAAAGGCTCCTAAAATCTCTTAGACCTGTCTCCATCTTCCACTGCAACGTGCCCTAAATTCCTCTTTAAGCTCCTGAAATGTGGTGAACCTTCTTTATGGACTGTCCCACGTGGAGGGTTGCTCAGAAGTTGTGTCTTCCTTAAGACTTCTTCAACGCTAGCAAGATAAAAACCCTGCAACGTGTTTCATTCTCCATTTTGATCTCTGATACATGAAGAATCCATATAACTTGGACTCTTTCAGTGCCAGTATAGCCATTCCTTCAATGTTCAATGCCAACAAAGATCAAAATCCCTAAAGGTTCACCTTGCTACATGGTTACAAACTGAAACCTATTCTCTTTTCTCTTTTTGGTGCTCAAAGACTTAATGTTTCATTCATCTCTTTTATTATTTTGCTTAAACCTCTCCAACATTAAATCCTTATGTTGTCCTTTTCTCATTTTTTCAATCTTTCTCTCCCTTTTGTTAATGAAACTTCATCCTTTATCCAAAGCTTTAACTCTCATCATAAATATTTTTTTGAGTTTCCAGATTATAAGTCTTAAGACAAAACTCATAATAAAAGCCCTTAATACAAAAGATTTTGCAACATTTTGGGCGACCTCTTGGAGATGTTTGCTTGCTAAACATACTGACCAGCTGCCTTAGACCATCCATTAGGCATAGGAGTCATGAAGAACTTGAAAACTCACAAAAATCATACTTTGTACACTGCTGTAGCACTTCAAATCAGACACCTTCAAACTATGCAACCCACCCAAGAAGCTTCAAAACATGACTGAAACCAACTGACCAACTATGCATCAGCACTTGGAGGAATGAAAAGACACCTAAAACCTAGGTGCAACAACACTTATTGAGTCAAAGAACCAACCTAATCTAACCTACCCTAACCTATAGAAAGGCTCATTCAAACAAAACGATTGACTAGTTTAGTGAAATAGCTTCCTTTTCTCATTAATTTGCCATCTTTCACATGCTTATGAGCAGCCAAGAGAAGGCAGAGATAGAACAAATGTTTAACTAATGGCTGCAAAAACACTTGGAGAATGAAATCACATCCCCCTACCTCTTCATGTTGGCAATACATGTTGTCTTGAAGTGGAGGAGTAAGCTGAATGCATTCTTCTTCAGCTACAATTTCATGCTTAGGTGTAAGCATGACTCTTGATGCTTTCTTGGCCTCCATCTTTGCAAAATGTCTGATTGGACATGCTCTGGAAAGGAAAAACTCAGAGGTATCCTTCTTGGTTTCGTGTTTGTGGTCTGCTGTCTTATCATCATGCTGATTTGATTGCTTCATTTCTTTTGGTTAACTTGGCAAAGGTATGAAGATTTGTGCACCATATCCCTGCTGCTCATGATTTTCCTCTTGTAGAGGTTCTGATTTAACAACTAAGTTTGAACAAAACACCTCCAAATCATCCCAAAATAAGTCCTCATCAACCTCTTCCTTGCTTTTTTGTATAAGAGGACTGATTTTGACTTCATATTCAATTTGATCAGCAACCTTATGTGTATCAACTATCAACTTCTTCTACATTTTGTAAAACAAAGTTGTTTTCATTTGTCTGCACATAGACCAACACCTTTTCATGCTCATTTTCATCTACTATCTGCTCCAAAACTTGTGACAATGTTGAAGCTTGCATATGTTAGAAATATGGGCAGAGAAACACAGAAGTTGCAAATAATTACAAACAAAATGATACGTGCTTCATTGTTCTTCACACCATACTTTAGTCTACATATATAGATTGTAGTTTTCCTACAATCTAGGGAACCACTTAACTATAAAATCTATTTAAGTGGGGTGAGTACAACTCACATAACCCACTAACAATACTATTTAATATGAGTTGTTCATTCAACCAACTCATTTACATATAGTAATATTACCACATCGTAATTTATCAATAACCATGTGACACTAATTTCCAACATTCCCCCCCTTAGTGCGAACATGGTACAAACTCACACTCTTCATCAATAGTATGCCCATCCCTATGGCATGTCCAACTGACTCATGACCTTGATCCAAAGAAAGGCTCTCTCCTCCCATGGTATTAAACATGCTTATCACAAACCTTGACATGAACAGGAACCTCCACCATTTGTCCACCTTGTGTGGTTTTCTGGATCCTCCCACAAACCCTTTCAAGATCCATGAACTGCATTACACTGGTGCTTTTGTTTGCCACTATGCTTGTACATCAGGGAAGTTATATAGAAATCAACATAGATATCACAAACTAGGAATGGAACATTGTGTTTTATTCCCCCCCACAATGTGAAATTTCCACTTATTCACACAACTTGTAACATTGAAAAACAAATCATATCATGCTGCATAAAAGGAAATAAAATGTCACCAAAGCTGATAAGCGGCCTCATCGTTGGTGACTGACGAGAGGACATTGATTGTCCTCCAACCTCCTGTGCCTCCATCCTCCAATTGATTTACTACCTACTTAGCAAATTCGACTTTGTGTCAAATTGTGAGAAAAGAACAGATTCCCCCCCCCCCCAAAAAAAAGAGGACACCGCGTACAAGCGATAATGCGCCCAATTACAATAATTATTTTTGACAATTTTAAAATTTTGACAGATGAGAATACCACTAATGACTTGTAAAAATGGACCCTATTTTGAAATATAACTTGACTTTGACTCAAAATATCTCTATAAACACTAATAAGATATCTTGAAAACTTAAAAAACTTAAAATAAATAATACAAAATCACTAATTTAAATGACTCTACTCAATGAAGCAGGTTGCTACGTGAGGAAAACACTATGATAGACAATCACAATGCTAACGGCTACAGCCACAACCCTACCAAATGGGAGCTCGTAAGTGATAAGCATGATCTAGAAAAAGCAATGATGAAGAAATCATAGACCATGAAACCGCCACACAAGAAAGCCCGATAAGAAGTCAATTCTTCTGCAAAAAATGAGGATTGCTGGTCTCAGATAAGTGTAGGCTGCCTTCAATGAAGAGCATAGATTATACTGGCCAAGAAAGCGTGGAAGATGGTGACAAAACCAGATAAATGTGAACTGACTTCAAATAGGGAGAATCACCGGACCAATCAAACAAAGCATTGATCGGTTGATTCAAGAAACACAAAAACGACAAAGGTGAAGTCTGTGGATATAAGAGTTCGTTGGAAATAAAACAGAGACCAACACAATTTTTCCATCGTGCAAAGAGATAATTGCCGATCCAAATGAAAGGCTAGTATTTGGCAAAGTGATATCGCCTGCAACCAAGGATGTCAAGGGCCAGTGAAGGATGGGTCCTTTTAAAATCACTTGCTGACTTTCAGTGACATACAACTTGCTAACAAAGTCAATCCTCATGCCAGAAAGGAGAATGCCACAATCATCCACAAGTCTTGCCACTGTTATTTAAGCCCTTGCAAAAGAATAAATCAGACCGAGCATGTAACGTGCTAATGATAATAGCACCTTGAAGCATAAAAAGAGTGGCGGAAGACTACAATCAGGAGCCAGTAGTTCTTGCCTGCAGATGTGTATAAGTTACAACGAACAAGCAATTGAATGAGCCAAGGCTGGAAACACCAATCTATTCACCAATAGGCTGGTGGCAATAAAACACAATTAAAATGGCGAATCTTTCCATAGACAAACTCTGCAAAGTAATGAGAGTATGTGATATACAAAACACTAATGACAAGTGCCGATGGAAAATAGTTGGAGTCACTCCCAATGATAAAGGATCACAAAATTATAGGCATAGAATCCTCTTTAATCCCTTTAATCGAACCCGGCTCTGATACCATGTTAGAAATATGGGTAGAGAAACACAGAAGTTGCAAATAATTATAAACAAAATGATACGTGCTTCATTGTTCTTCACACCATACTTTAGTCTACATATATAGATTGTAGTTTTCCTATAATCTAGGAAACCACTTAACTATAAAATCTATTTAAGTGGGGTGAGTACAACTCACGTAACCCACTAACAATACTATTTAATATGAGTTGTTCATTCAACCAACTCATTTACATATAGTAATATTACCACATCGTAATTTATCAATAACCATGTGAACACTAATTTCCAACAGCATAGTTTCTTCATCTTCATCAAGAAAACAAGGAAGTTCATCATGTAAGAAAATCAAGTCTTTATTCACATCACTCTTTCCTTCCTTACCACCTTGCTGTTCCATCTGATTTGTTGATATAGGGATGTTCTCTTCATCCTCAACAAAAGATGGTAGTTCTTCAAAGAAATTAATCAACACTTCCTGCTTGTTTGCCAACCTGCTGCCCCAAAAGACCATGCTCTTCAAACTCTTCCTTTAAGACTCATTTTTCATCTTTTAACTCATGTGCAAGAGTGTGGACAGCAAGAAACTTTTCTTGTTCTTCTCTTAATACCTTATTTTCTTGCTCACTAAACCAACTTTCTTGGTAAACAATGGGACCATCTTTACAAAGATGAATAGTGATAGGACAAGAAGGTTGATTATAAAGGTCTTGTTGGGTTTCTTGAGGAGGTATACATTTTGGAGAAGGATGTTCTTGAGGGATATTAGGCTCTTGCAAAAGATGTAGGCCCCTAAAGCTTGGAATTTCAAACTTAGAAGATTGACTTGAAGTTTTGAAAGGCATACCTTGCTTGAAACTTGGGATTTCATACTTGGGAAACTCTTCCTTCATAGGCTGATTTGGAATGCAAGTAATTGATTTGTCTTCCAACCTTTGCACTTGAGCAAGCAAAAGATTCATTTACTCTTGTTTAGCAGCAACCTCTCTTTCAAGAGACTCTTCATACTGTTTCTTTTGTATCTCAACTCTTCTTGATAAGCCAACTCTTCTTGTTGGAAACCATATTCTTGATCTTCAATTTCACTCATTTGTTTTTGAAAATCCAACATGATATCCTTGAAGCTCAAGTTACCAACATTTTGAGGTTGGCTATGAGGAGAACTATGCTGGTTGGAGACAAAATGGCCTTCTTGTGGTTGAGTTTGAATATATGAAGACTGCCAAGAAGATTGAAGGGGTGAGTGGGTGGTAAGCATGCTGATAACTTGCTGTTACTATGCTATTTGAGACAAAACCAGCAGCATATTCTGCTTGGTATGGCTGGTAAGAAGTGATATAGCTAGGTTTTTCATGAAATGGTGGGTGATGAAAGACATTTCCATAAAATGAAGACATTATATAGCATTCAAGCAAGTTGAAAGTTCATTGAAATACTTAAAAATCAGAATAATGAAGGCTGATTTTTGTTAAAACGTGAGCACATACCAGCACTTGGTCCTTCAAAACCACTACAATAGAGTTGGAGTCGCCAAATGTGTGAATATTTTACCTCCAAAAACAAAAATTATTGATATACACATCAAATATCAGCAATAATAGGACAAAATTTTGAACTATGATAGCTCAAATTGTCCCATCAGGCGTGCCAAAAATGTTATCACCTAAGTATGCACCCTTGCTAAGTTGTAGAAACTTAGCTTACTGGTGAAACATTGGTTCTCTTCCATCATAGGTGATCTACAAACTTGGAAGAGATCCAATGTTTCACCAATAAGCTAAGTTTCTACAACTTAGCAGGGGTGCATACTTAGGTGATAACAGTAATAATGTAATAAACCGGACTATTGAATCAAGTTTTCTACATTCAATTGCATTACTTTCACTCATAACAATACAACTTTTTTAGAAGTTTCCCATGTCTAATATAGTTTGTTTAACAGCTCTGCTGTATCCTCTAGTATTTTTCCTTTTCTGTTCCATATTTTAGAAAATTGACTTTATTTGTTTGATTGTCTGGTGCAATTGCAGATGCCCATAATGGATGGGTATGAAGCAACTCATAGGATCCGCGAAGAAGAAAAGCGCTATGGCTTTCATATACCAGTTATTGCCCTGACTGCTCATGCAATGGCTGGGGAGGCAAGGAGATGTATTCAAGCAGGAATGGACTTTCACTTGGCAAAGCCGCTGACAACAGAGCCTCTGCTAAATATAGTAGGCAAGATCTATTCAAAAAAAGAAGCATTAGAATTATAGAGGATTCATCGTCCCACCAAAAATATCTTTGAGATTTGGTTTCATGCCATTACCTGTGCTTGTGATGGGTAAATTTTGAGAGACATTCTTTACCTTGTCAAAGGCACCCACGGTAGCATTGATGGTTGTAATAGATGAAATGCTCATGTAGATTTCTTATTCCAATATTTGTCATGGTTCATTTTAGATATTATATTGAACAATTTGTTCAATGTGCATTGCAAGTTTGTTAGTGATTAAATAATAGAAACGTTTCAAAGATCTTCATGTTTCTTCAAAGATCTTCCCATAGGCACTTCGCAGGAAATTGTGCATGATGTGATAACATGGTCACACAATCAAAGATGTGTTTTAATATCATTGAAAAGGCCCAAAAAATAAAGTTTTAATCTCTAGAACACTATATAGAAAATAAAGGAACAAGTAGCCAAATCATTTATGCTTGGTAGGGAAATGCACATTATGCTCTCGATGCTTTATTTTTTTTTAAAGTGATGCATGAAAACTACAAACTTTGATTTTGAACTAATAAAAGTGAGAGAATTAACAAGATTCAAGTATCATTAATAAAATATTTATAAATAAAAATTGTGTTAATATTGATCTAAAGTGTTAAATAATAATTATATTAATTAAATAAAGCATTTTATAAAGGGACTGGTTTTTCTAATCAAGGCATGCATCTATATATGCATTTTTAAAGGAAGTAGGGATACTTGCTAAAAAATAAATAAATAAATTTATCATATTGACTTTTAGGGAGGGAAATTTTAAAAAATAGTAAATAAGAAATAGAACTTTTAACGACTGAAAAAATGTGTCAGCAAGATAAGAACAACTTCTAAAGGTAGTGTGGATTTAGCAACAATATGGTTGCACTATACATAAAGCGAGAGATATGAACCTAGAAGCCCTTTTTCATTCTTTGTCATTAGTTCTAAATGTTATGACAAAAATGTATGCACATAAGTAAGCAGATATTGAGAATTGAAAATAGTCCACAATTTTATATTTGTGTTTTTCTCGGACATAAATTCTAAATTCATAGGAATAATGATTCGAACAATGATTGTGTATGTTGAAGGTTAGGCCATGCATGGTAGGTTTTGGACTTGAGTGTGATAGTATTTTATTTTGCTAGTTGGGTTTTAATTTTTTTCTTTTTTATCATTCTCTAGGCTATAGGTACATGGCTAACCCACATGAATCTCTAGGTCCCTCTCACCTCTTCTTTAAACAAGTTGTAGTTAGGTTGCCATCTTAGTAATTCCATATATGAGGCTAATGCAATGATTATTCTTGTAAATCTAGCTCAAAGACAACAAGTTTCTTTGGAAAATAGAAATTATTTTAAAAACAATAGATACTTTCCACAAAGTGAAGAGATTCCATATGGCTATTTTTAAAATCTTGTCTCTATGGCAAAGGATTTTGTTGGAAGTTAGGATTTTCAACTACTAATCATTACAAGTAAATATAAAACAAATAGATAGAATTACAAGATAATTAAATTAAACACATTACACAACATAAACATGAAGAAAATCTTTTTAGATAAAAAGTCCCATAAAACATCACTTCATTATCATATATTTACAAAATGGTCTATTAAAAATAGACCAAACTTAGGGATATCACTTCTCCTCACTTTCATATGCCTTTATCATTTTGTGTAGAAACTCCAATTCTTCCATAACCTTAAGAAGAGAGAATATCCTTATATATAGGAGAAGGCATGACAAAATACTAGAAGGGGTATTAGTCACACCTATGCCAGATTGGTGCTCTTTGTTGAACTTGGTTTGATTTGTTCTCCTTCATTCCTTTTCTTCTAGATTTTCCATTGTGTTTTTGGGGTGGGGTGTGTTGGGATTTCCTTAAGTCTTTAGGATTTTGTAGGTCTTTTTTTGTATTTGGTTGTTTCGGCTTAGCTATGATTTAATTTGAATTTTTGAATTCGTGTTTGTGACCCCTTGAGGGCTATCCCTAACTCTCTGATATGAAACCTCAATGCCCAAGCCTGAGGTTCTATCAGGGGGAGTGGGTTTGGTGGCAATCCTTTCTAGATTTTTATATTAGAAACCAGATGATCCTTTATTTCCCTTGACTCAACATTTATGTCTTCGTAGGAGGGCCAAGGTAGAGGTGATTTCATGGATGAGGGTAATAAATCTACCTCCATGCAACATTTTGAAAATAAAATTGATAGTTCTATGGATGGTTAGGCTTGCCAAGAGACTTCAAAGCCATCATATAAAGAAATTGTGGGTTGTTTTGAGGGTGACATTCCTAAGGGTGCACAATTTTCAATTGTAAGCTTAGCTAATGGAGGAAATATAGGGCCCGAGGATGGAGGAATGTAAGCAGTAGGAAACTTTGAAATTGGAGGCTTTAGAAGAGGAGTAGACAATAAGGGCCTCTTGAACCCTAGAATCCTCTCCATATCCCTAATCATAGAAATGTTGTAGGTTGTCAATAATGAGGAAAATTTATTAAAAAATGTCTATGTTCTTTGTGTGTTTGGATAATAATTGTTTTCCTTCCAAACAGATTTTTGATGATTGGTTAGGCAGTGTTTTGAGGATGAAATTAGGTATTTATGCCAATTTTTGTACTGATTTAGAAGGGGTGTTTGTAATCTTTTTAAAGTCTCATGCAAAGCAAGAAAGGGTATTTTAAAAGTAATTTTAGAATGTGGTTTAGTCTATTTTTATAACTATTTCATGGTCTATGGAGTCAAAGCCTAAGGAGGTGGTAGCCAACTATATCCCTAGGTGGGTCAAAATTAAAAATGTCCCTCCAAAACTTTGGAAATTTATCCCACATGCCAAGCCCATTACGAAATATCCCACAAGTTGAAGAATCTAGAGTTACTTTGCCTCATTTAAATGCAAGGGTGTGTAATTCTTTGACCTGTAATGTTATTTTTCTTGAGATTCTCACTATTCAAATTGGTGAACACTCTATAAAATGTGAATTAGCCCTTTTGGGTGGTTTAAATGCCTACATTTTATGTAAAATGAATGGTCGTGTTGGAAAAGATTGCCCTAGATTAGCAAAGCACCCAAAGTATTTGAAGTTGATGAAAAAAATCTAGAAATGGTTAATGTTCAAAACAAATACCAATCATTTTGAGGGAAACAATTTGGAGAAAAATGATATTCTTATTAAATAAGGAAATAAGGAAAGGGAGAAGGATATAACTAACAAGGCCTCCCCAGACATGGGTCTATCAATATGTGGGCAATTGAAATGACCCCAACTCAAGAGGACCCACTATTTGGTGGACATTTTGTTGTTATAAAATCTAAGAGTGGGAGGGGGGATGGGGGGGGGGAATTCATAAGGAATTCAATGTAAAAGAAGTTTCTAGAGATGTTGAGTTTGTGAGGAAGAATGCTCAACATTTAGCATTGGAAAGAATCGATGCTAGAGCTAAAACACAAAAAGCTAAATCTACTAAATCCCCCCAAATAATATTGAATGCCAGACCATTTGGGAATCTCAACAAGATGGACCTTGTAGAGGATAATGATAACAATGATATGGTGCTAGCTAGAGAAAATCCTTTATTTTTTAGTAAGGAGATGGAGCTTGAGAAAGAGTTGTAAGTTTCCTCGAAGGAAGAAAATAAAAAGAGGATAAAAGAGAAAATTTTCCAGTGGTAAAAATCTTACAAAAAAGAAAACAAGAAAAAATTCCCAAATTCTTTGACATGTTATATAAAAATAAAAAACTTGGGACCCCCTCACAAATTTTTAATGATAATTAAGGGAGAAAGTTGGAATGTTTAAGGATTATAACCCCCAGCCAAAAAAAATATTCTTAGATCCTTCTATAACAATAAGCCTAATTTGGATTTCCTTTATCTGCAAGAAGTGAAGGCTATTGGGAATCAATTGGAATGGGTGTTATTTTTTTGGAGGAACTCATAGGCCTTCTTCACCTGCCATGAAAAAGGTAAATGTGGTACAACCATTCTTATTAGCAATAATTGAACTCAATTTATAGTGGAAACGAATTTTTCTCCTTATAATAAGGTGACTTGGATTATTTTGAATAAGAATGAGAGTAAATTTGGAATTGTCTCTTTGTATGACCTTAATGACTATAGGGAAAGGTGTCCATTATGGTCATGGATGGTGCACTCTCTACCTAAATTTCCTTGGATATGGGTTGGGGATTTTAACATGATTGAGTATAAGGAGGATAAAAGTGGGGGTAAAGAGAAAGTATGGAAGGGTAATGAACTGTATTTTTGGGATATAATGAAAAGACTTCACAATCTCATAGATCACTTGGGAAAAGACAAAGATAAAAATAAAAAAATTAGGTTTACTTGGTTCAACAACTAGAATCGAGGAACATGGGTTTATTCTAGGTTAGAAATATTTTATGTTAATAAATATTTATTTAAATTTGAGCATGAAGATAATAAAAACCTAATCCAAGTTACCCTTGGAAAAATGTTAGATTATTCACCAATTAAAGCCACAATTGTCTTTGGTTTTGGGTGCTCAAGAATTGCAGCTAAAAAGTCTTGGCTATTTAAACTTGACATATCTATTCATAATGATCAAGACTATAATGAGGGGATTAAAAAACCACTAACATTATTAAAAGCTACCACTACAATGTATCTTCTACCAAGAGATAGGATATGCTTACATCTATCTAGGGAAAATATATAAAATAATTCGTAAGAAAAAAGATATAGATAGAAGAAGATTGGAAAATATTTTGTAAAAAAGAGTTTTTTCTAAAGAAAAAATTACAATAGCTTAAAGATGATAAAAAAAAATTCTAAGAAGGTTATAAAATTATAAAGCTTAGGGTACCAAAATAGGGGCTAGAGCCAATTGAACTAAAGAAGGGGATCGGGGCTCTAAATTTTTCTTTAATCTTCTCAAGGATAAAAATTCTTGTGAGAATATAGGCCATATTGAATATAATGGAGTATTGGTGATTGATATTAATTCAATGAAATATGCTTTCTTATCTTTATATCGATATTTTTTTCCTCTGAAGATAATGAGAAAGGTAATGAAGCTAGAAAACTTTGTAAAAAGGTAGTCTTGAGAAAATTAATGATGGGGATGTTGGGGAGCTGAAGAGAGTCATCACTAAGGATGAAATAAGGATGACTATTAAATCATTCAGTGATGGTAACATCTCTCGGTGTCGATGGATTGTCAATTGAATTTATAAGCAAATGAGGACTGGATTGTTGATCAGCCGATGGACTTATACTTTGATGCCTTTTAGAAAATTGCTTTGGGGAATAGTATAATAGGGGAATTACTAGGTTAATCCCTAAAGATAGAAATAAGACTCGAGTACAAAATTGAAGGCCGATTACCATG
>VDFB02083586.1:0-11181 GCA_007258455.2 Sequoia sempervirens
AGAGTATTTTTGGCAGAAGCTGCTATGTCAGGATGGTGTCGGCTTCATAACACAAGTCAGCACTCAGAATTACAATGCCATGAGTTTCAAGTAGCAGCTGATATCTTTAAAGGAGAAGTGAAAAGCACGGAGGGTACTGAGAATCCTCCGACCACTGGGTATGAGATTGTACCAGTGCAAAGATATGACCAGGCACTAATCATAGAAAGTGTCAATCTTGTGTCCGAATATCAAAACTACGCGCCACCAGACGCTAATTATAGATTTCCACCAGCTTCGGCTAATGGTCCCGTGGAGGCGCCCGATGCTCAAGTTTATGAAGAAGCTCAAGTTTATTCAAAAGTTCAAGACAGTTACTCAGAGGAGCCGTATGAGCAGGGTAACTACATTTTCCCACCTCTCGATAATAGCGTGTTAGTAGAAGGAAGTAGAGAGGTGCAAGCATTTCAGACTTCCGGAGGAGCAGCACCCAAGGTGTACCATAGGACTTATCACCAAAAGGAGCCTTTGACGTCCTCGACTCCTCCGAATAATTTTACAACCCCGCCGAATCCAAATGCGAGTAACAATCCAAATTTGCCTAGGGATTCTCCGGAGTACAGACAACAGAATGTGATGCAGAATAGAAGTGGACAACAAACTGTCCAGCAACAGCCAATCCACGTGATGCAACGTCCTCAAAAGGACAATCTCCCAAGGGATGACATGAAAAGATTGAGTTCCTATGTACTAGAAGAAGTGAAGAAGATAAAAGTCAGTCTTCCCTTGTATGAGTTGATGAAGATCTCAGAAGTTAGAGACACAATTTTGGGAAGTCTATATGAGACACCAGTTGCGAAAAGTACACCTCAGGAAACACCTAGTTCATCAAGGAATCCTCCAGTAAATGTACAATCCCGTCCTGTGCAGAATGCAAACATGGTGGAGGAAGTGTCGTATGCGCCGTTTAACGCTTGGGAAGCTCCACAGCAGTCGCAAGGTTTTGTGGGCGTAGTACAAGGATCTTCAAGTGAACCTGAGAAGCCAAGGACCGAGGATAAGAGAAGAGTTAGATTCAGTTTGCCCGCAGAACAAAGGCAAGAGCAGACCCAGAAGGTCACCCGTGATAATCAAGTTTCACCATGGGATGAAAAGAATGAAAGAAAGAGCATTGTACCCGAGGAAAGGAAGAAACCAGTAGTATTCTACCAGGGGAAAGATGAGCCAGTCCCGTTCTTGGTATCAGTTAGAATCTTTGGGAAGTTATTGCACAATTGTTTGATTGATTCAGGTGCTTCTAGCAACGTCATGCCATTAAAGGTGTGTCAAAGGTTGGGTATAGTCCCGTTGCATACCACCAAGAAGGTGACCCAGCTCGACAAAACCGAAGTACCAGTGGTTGGGGAGTTAAATAATATTCATATGCAGTTGTCAGCTGATCCCCGAATCCAGAGCTGTATTGACATCTCAGTGGTCGACATACCGGATGGGTATGGCATGTTACTGAGCCGAGACTGGGCAAGAAAGCTGAATGGGTACATTGCAACAGACTTCTCCCACATGTGGCTTCCATGGAAAGGAGTCCCAAATCAAATCAAGGTTGAGAGTACACCAAGATTGAAGCTGATGATCACGGAATATGGAGAGGATAATGAAATTTTGTTCGTAGAGACTGATTTAGGCTCGTATAGGCCTGTTAAGCAAGAAGTATTGATGCTACAAAGTTCAAGTGAGGGAAAATGTTTGGAAGATACCACGAGCTCCACCGAAGTGTTGATTGAAAGTGACTCAAGCGATAGTGAAGGTGGAGGAACATTTGAGAATTTCAGGGACTTTGTCCTGAACAGTGTGAAACAAGAGACGGAGTTAGGGAAAGATGCTTCATTTAAGAATTTGTTGCTTCCCAACTGGTGTCGAATACACGAAGCATTTCATTCAGAGATCACTTGTGCCCTGTGCAAGGTGGCACTAGAACAAGTTGCAAGGCTTGTTCCCCATACTCCATTACAAGAAGAACATCAAGAAGAAAACGAGATTCTAATAGAACATCAAAAGATGAATGAAGAGAATAGTGCTTTGATAGAAGAAATTGTAAAAGATGATCTCACTCAGTCAGAAGTTGAAGAAAAGACTCTGGAGATATGCAATCAAGAAGAAACATGTGTTCAGTCTCCCAATACCCCTACAGAGAATCAAGTGTGGACTTTAAGGTTCGATGGATCAAAGTCAAAGAAGGGAAATGGAGCAGGATTTGAATTGGTTAGCCCAACAGGAGAAGCTTATTTAGGTGCTTATAGGCTCCAGTTTTCATGCACCAACAACGTTGCTGAATATGAGTCCTTGATCCACGGATTGCTCCTTGCAATTCAGAAGGGAGCCAAGATTGTATATGCCATTGGGGATTCTGATATTGTGGTCCGCCAAGTAAGGAAGCAGTTCGCCTGTCATGACAAGAGATTGAACCGTTATCGGAATAGAGTCTGGGACCTGATAGAAAGTTTTGATGCATTCAACATAAAGCAAGTTTATAGATCCAAGAACACCGTTGCAAATTCTTTGGCACAAGCTGCCAGTTCTTTGGAGCCTCTGGCGATGGAGGGATTAAAGAAGTTTACAGTAGAGTTGGTTTCAACGCCAGCAATCCCTGATAACATAAAGAATTTCCAAGTGTTCGAAGACGACAAGCAGATTCTGGACTTTCTCACAAACTCAGGAGTGTTCGAAGCACAAATTATTGATGAGGAAGATACTGAAGAGGCTGAATATGACACTGAAGGGATTTTGAATTTGAAGACTAATGTAATCCCAAGAGGGATGGTTGAATTGGAAAGGTTATTTGATACTGACAGATTGAGTAGAAATCAAAGCACGCAAGGCAATGATTGTGAACCTGTCAATCTAGGAACAAGTGAACAAGTGAAAAACGTTTTTATTGGAAAGGTTTGTACACCCGAAGAAAAGGAAGGTATCTTAAAGGTTATGAAAGAGTTTCCAGAGGTGATAGCTTGGGGATACGAAGATCTCAAGACATATGATACATCGCTAATCACCCATACAATACCACTAAAGCCAGGAAGCAAGCCATTCAGACAGAGGCAGAGGCCAGTGAATCCATTATTGGAACCATTAATTTATCAAGAAGTCAAGAAACTTCTCTCAGCCAGGATTATTTTTCCAGTGAGGCACTCCACGTGGGTCGCCAATCTCGTGCCTGTCAGAAAGAAGAATGGAGAAATAAGGCTATGCGTCGACTTCCGCAACTTGAACAGGGCCTCTGAGAAAGACAACTATCCCTTGCCTTCGTTGGATGAGGTGTTGCAAATAGTGAATGGCTCACAAATGATGTCCTTTTTGGACGGATACTCGGGCTACAATCAAGTGATGGTTGAACATGAAGATAGATTGAAGGCTGCGTTCACCACGAAATGGGGAACATTTGCCTACAGGAGAATGCCTTTTGGCCTAATCAACGCGGGAGCCACTTTCCAGCGAGCAATGGACATCGCTTTTCGAGATCTTGTCGGAAAGTGCATAATAATTTACATGGACGACCTGACGGTGTTCTCAAAGAAAAGAGGAGATCACGTTGAAGATCTAAGAAAGATATTTCAGAGATGCAGAAGGTTTGGTGTCTCCCTAAATGCCAAGAAATGTATATTTGGTGTCACCGAGGGTAAACTGTTAGGTCACGTTATTTCAGAAAAGGGCATATCCATTGACCCTGAACGTATTGGAGCCATCTCAAGGATTGGTCTGCCAGGCACTCAGAAAGAATTAAGGTCATTCTTCGGAAAGATCAATTTTGTTAGAAAGTTCATAACCGGGTTCGCTGAGATAGTGAGGCCCCTGAATGGAATGTTGAAGAAAGATGCAAAGGTAGAGTGGACCCCACAGACTAGAAAGGCTTTTGATGAGATCAAGCAAGCTATAGTGGACGCTCCATTGCTGGTCAGTCCGGATTATACAAAGCCTTTCTATTTGTATTCATTTGCCTCAGAGCACACCTGCGCTGCAGTACTAACTCAAAGAACCGAAGAAAAGGATGAGCATCCAATTGCTTTTATGAGCTCTCCCTTAAAAGAAGCAGAGTTAAGGTATCCAAGCATTGAAAGCGGTACTTTGGTGAGGGCATCAAAGAAATTTAGACATTACATCGAGGGAGCAAGATCCCATGCGATTGTTCAGGGCGCCCGCGGTGAAGATTTTTGTTGATCTGCGGGAATAGGTTAAGGTAAAGAAAGTGGGTACATACTTTGCAAAGTATGATATTGAGATACATTAATGAAGTTGTGGTGGAAGGACAAGCTTTAGCCTGAGACTATTACTATTAGTTGGCAGAACTAGTTATGAGACTATGTATTAGAGAGTGTCTCGGAGAATGAATGCACGATGACCACGGTATATTGCCCCCTTTCCAGTCCACGAGATGCCGCCATTTGAATCGGAGTCCAACGAAAACATTAAGAATGAAAGCCTTGATTTGCTTCAAAGGATGAGTTCTCTCGGGGAGAACTTCTGAAGGAATTTATTTAAGATGTGTAGGAAAACAAGAAGCAAAACAGTTGATGGAACACTTCCATGAGAAGTTTGGAACCGGACACGGAGGAAGTCTGGCCACCGCTCATCAGATCCTGAGAGCTGGATATTATTGGCCCACGCTCTTCAAAAACACATATGAACATG
Organism: Sequoia sempervirens; assembly: GCA_007258455.2. NCBI lineage: Eukaryota > Viridiplantae > Streptophyta > Pinopsida > Cupressales > Cupressaceae > Sequoia > Sequoia sempervirens. The sequence goes on from VDFB02083586.1 coordinate 4,663, forward strand.
TGAAGGCTTGCCACATATGCCAGACGGCAGCTAATAGAGGAAGGCATCCCGCTATGCCTCTGCAACCAGTGATTGAAGTGAGACCCTTTGCAAAATGATTGGAATTTATTGAGCGATCAATCCGTCATGGAACGAAACGCGAATGTATCTTAGCGACAGCGGAGACTACACCAAAACAGGGCCGAAGCCACGAGGCTTTTGGCAGTGCACTTGAGATGTGATCATCGAGATTCCTTGAAGAATATGACAAGACCGGACCCCCATGTGTCCACGAAAGTGTGACAACGGTTCAGCTTTTTCATCGCTGAAGTTTTCCAACTGGGCTTTTGAGTACGGAATTACATTGAGGTTTTCCTCCAATTACTATCCACAGGGGAATGGACTAGCAGAGTCCACAAATAAGAATTTATTGAATGCCATTAAGAAATTACTGGACAAAAATCCGAAAGATTGGCACACACAGTTGAGGTTTGCTCTTTGGGCAGACAGAATAAGAACAAAGAGTTCCTTGGGAACGTCTCCATACCACTTGGTTTACGGACAGGATCCGGTGTTTCCAGTGCAGTTAAGGATCCCTACTCTTCAGTTTATTCAGGAATACCTCGAAGGAGAGGATCAAGTTCAGACAAGATTGTCCCAGCTAAGGCATCTAGAAGAGAAAAGAGATGAAGCTCTTGAGAATCTAACGAAGCACCAGGCAGTGGTGAAGAGATGGTTTGATAAACAGGCTAAGATCAAGTCGTTCAGGATTTCTGACTTGGTTTTATATTGGGACAAGGCCCACGAGAAGAAAGGTGATCACGACAAGTTTGACAAGTTATGGTTGGGTCCATATCAGATTTCTGAAATCCTTGGGGATAATGCATTCAGATTGCGTACTTTGACAGGGGAGGATGTCCCGTTGCCCGTCAACGGACAGTTCCTCAAGCATTATTTCCAGTCATAGGTTCTCTCCGAGAGCCTGCTTTGTAAAATAGTTAGATTAGGGTTTGCTTTCCCGTTTTTTTTTGTTTTCCCGTTTGCTTTCCTGTTTTTCTTTTGGTTTTGGTTTGTTGCCTTTTGGGTTTTTGGTTTGGCGTTCCCGTCCCTTGAGTCGTCCGCTCAAGTGGTTTTGGTTTGGAATGGGCAAGGATTTGTGGGTTTTCCCGTTGCGAATGGGTGATGATGTTTTAACTTTCACAATGTGGTCTCTTTCACTGGAATTTGCATAAATTTTTGAAAAGAATTAAGGTTGTTTTCCTCTTGTTATCATCCGGTTTAGAGATTGAACTCGTCTCAGGAGATTAACCCGTTATTGTGTCTTAACACATGAGTCTAAAGACCTTAAAAATATTACCTATCTCCACTCTGAGTCATTTTGGTTTCTTGGGAAAGGTTTTGGTAGGTGAAAATCTTACATCTTGCTTCAGCGCCACTGCAATTCTCAAACCCATTGGAGGCTTCATTGCCTGCCAGCCAATCAAGGAATTGACGGAGAAATCAAATGATGAAAAGAAAGTGCTTAAAAGAAAAATCTGAAAAGAAAAGGAAGAAGAAAAGAAAAATGAGAAAATGAAAATGAAAGAAATATTATAAAATATTGGTTTTGGGAACATACGAGTAACTCCACCGGGGCTATGGACGCCCGGCCGGCAGTGGAGCAATATTCGTGAGAATTGTGGCGATAACCTCATCGGGGCTATGGACGCCTGACTGGCAGCGAGGCAATGTCCAGGATGCTTTTGAAGTTAAGATATTTATATAACCTACTACGGCCGATTTCGGAAGCCGACATGGTTCAGAGATGGAATGCATGCACACACTCACAAGGTTTTAGATGAAAGTGTTTTGATCCAATATCGGATTCTTCTCCCCTTTTGAGTAAGTGTCCCTTTTGTATGATGGTATGAGGAAGACTGATCTGAGTTCAATTCTTAAAGTGTTTTTAAACACTTTCCCGTGGAGTCGCCAGATGTTGTGACCTTTTCACACATCGCCCCATTCAAGATGGGGACCCCCTAATTTTTGCTCCGTTCTGGTCTTTTGGCTTGGGTTTTTCCTCTCTCTCTCGCTCTGTCTCCTTTCTGGTGTCCATCTTCCGGGGGTTGTGTCGTCTTTGAGCTTAAACGTGAAAATATTGGCCAAGTTTAAAATTAGGGTTTCATCATTTTTGGTCAATTCAAGGTCAAGTAAAGCGAGAAAATTGAAAATTGAACTTAACAATATTGTCAGCAGGCATCCAGCGGGCTTCCAGCCAGTTTTCATTGAGTTCCGAGGTACTTACTATTTTTAGTAAGTCTGCTATTCAGAGCAATTTATCAGCTATTTTGAGATTCCGATCATCACACTGCATTCAGAGTGTACCAGGCTGCTTGCATGCCAAATTTGAGCAAAAACGGACGACTTAGTATTTTTAGCAGTCCGGCTTCCAGGGCTAATTTCAGGGTCCAGATGCAGAGATTTTCTTTGCATGTCCGGATATTCCTTCTGGGTTTTTCGGGACCTTCGCGACGATGTAGCATGCAAGTCGAGATGACCACTTTCAGGATTCAGCCTTCCGAGGCTATTTTTAGGGTTTGCATGTTGAGCTTTTCTTTGCATGTCAGGTGATTCCTGATGGGTTTTTTGAGAGCTTCGCGATGGTGTGACATGCAAACGAGAATTCTCACTCAGTAAGGAACTTGCTATTTTTAGCAGGTGTGTCCCGGCAGCCGCTTCCCAGCAGTTCAGGATCACGAGCTGATCGCAGTGCCGCAGAAACGGGAGCAAACAGAGATCTTTTGATACGCATGCAATGCAAATTGGTTTGCCTGAGCCTAAAAATAGGCATCAAAAGTCAAATCTTCATTAAACCGATAAACCATCGCGATCACGCTCTTCAAGTTGACTGGCCGTGAAATTAAGTCAACCAGCACTTACTATTTATATAAGTCAAATTGAAACGCATAAAATAGTGTAAATCGCGACAAGCAAGTAGTGTCACCGCAAAGAAACACGGTGCAGAGGATCGCCTCATTCAAATTCTCACCGATCGGAGCTTGGGAGCTATCGAATCAAGAGCTTACTATTTTAGTATTACCCTCGAACATGCTATAAATAGCAGACTAAAATTTGCGCACGACAAGTTGATAAAGGGGTAATGAGGATCTATGTTTAAAATTTCTCGTGCCATTCCGCTTTAAGTCCAAATTCAAGAATCTCTATTATAAATAGCAGGGCACGAGGGTTGCTGCAGGATGATGAAAAATGGTTTAAATCTGAAACTTCATCCGCGTATGAAGAAATCATCTCAGCTAGAGGCATGAAAAATTTCTAAGTGTGAGTTTATCCACCACCCAGGGCAAAATGCGCCCAAGGCAGGAAAGTCAAAGAGAGTCAAAGAATTTCATCCGCCTCAGGGGTCCAAATGCGCCCAAAATAAAAGAGGAAAAAGTTGAAAAAGTTTCTAAGTATGAGAAATCCGCCTCAGGGGTCAAAATGCGCCCATCCTTCACAAGCATGAAAATGCGCCCAACTTTCAAAGAGTCAACAAGGTCAAAGCAAACTCGTCCTTCTTCAAGGCTAAAATGCGCCCAAACTGGGCCATGTAAGGACAAAAATCGGAAGTTGAGGGGTCACCCAAAGATGTTGGAGATTTCATCCTCCACTAGTATGAAAATGCGCCCAACTTGCATGCTCGTCCTCCTCACCCTCCTAAATGCGCCCAAATGAGCTCACATGAAGACAAAAAACGGAAGTTGAAAAGTCAAGGCATTTGCAAGTTCGTCCTCCTCCTACAAGGAAATGCGCCCATGTTTGCATGTGAAAAGTAATTAAGGGTGGTGAATAAGGCGAAAATGTTACCAAGACATGGTGAAAGATGGTAAAAGAAAGGCGTCATCCCTCTTCATGTGTAAAATGCGCCCAAGGTAAGTTAAGTATGATATGCGCCAAGGGTGGTGAAGGAAAGGTGGTGGGCGTGATTTTTTAAATTCCCTCTCAAGGTGTGATATGCGCCTAAGGTTATAGGTGTTAGGAATATCTTTGCTAGGCGTTGAAGGTGATGTATTGTTAGAAAATGCTAGGCGTTGGAAAATATTTGAAAGTGTGAGGAATTAAAATGAAGTGTGCGCCTAGGGAGTAAGGGAGTTATAAGGTGATTTTAAAAATCTTGAAGGAGTTGAAATATTTTTGAAGTGTGCTAGGCGCCTCAGGTAAGAAATGAAATATTTTCTAAGTGTTAAAATTATCTAAGGCGTTGGGCTTTTAAATGAACTTTTTCTAAGTGTGAAGTGATACGGGATGAAGTGGAGATAAAATGTACAAGGCATGCCGGGAATGAATAAAAATTTTCTATGTGAAAAAAAAATTCCTCTCCACTGGCAATCAACAAAATTTTCTAAGGCAAGTTTTCGAAGGTGCAAGAGGATTTTAAAATATTTTCTAAGGAAGATTATTGAAAATATGCCTAGAACTCAATTGATAAAATTTTTCGAGGCGAGCAACTTTTCTCAGTGATGAAGCCAGAGATGGGGACATTTCAAGTTCTTCAATTTTTTCGAGAGGTCAGAGCTACACAAAGTGATCGCGGGCGAAGAACGAGTTTAAAATGATGGAAATGGTATTTTTCTAAGGTTCAAAATTCGAAAATTTAAATGAACCCGTTCGTTGGGTACCCATCGATTCGAGGCGTTCTGAAGAAAATTTGCTTCTGGGTACTGAACATTTGCGATGATGAATGGATTTCCAAGTCTTCTGAGCTTCGCCGACACTTTTTCAGTGAAGAATTTAATCAGTGCTTGAATTGTGAATTTTCCTAAGGGAGAATTTTAAATTTTCTAAGGCAAAAATGGATAAAATAAGTTTTCAAGATGAATTTTCTTCGAATGATGAATCTGAAGGGAGTTGCCTAGATAAGTTTGTTTAAATTCTTCGAAGATGAATTTTCCAGAGCAGATGATGAAGTTAAAATTTCGAATTCAAGTGACAGAGCTCCGGCTGGTGGATTCAAAAATGGTGAATTTAAATTTAATTTTCGAAACAAATTCAAAGGCGCCAGTCAAAGTCAAGTTTCTAGGAGAATAATATTCCCGACGACTGGAGACAAGTGTCAGAAACACCAGAGAGGGAAAATTCGAATTCTTGAAGTGGAGTAGTGGAGTTTAATGGCACTGGCTAAAATTAACGTCTTCTAGAATTCAAATTTTAGCTATAAAATGGAGAATTTTTTCACTCACTTTCACAGCTGGAAAGCGAATCTGCTATGAGAGTGAAGCATTGCAGTGAGTTGCTGAAGTTTGAAAGAGTTCGAATTTTGCCAAGGAGTGCAAGTTGCTGAAGAGGCACACTTGAGAGTTGATTGAAGTTGCTGAGAAGGAGGCTTGAAAGAGGTGCGCCATTGCTTGAGAAGTACGGCCTTGCTAAGTTGAAGTTTGAAATCTGATTTGCTTGATTGAAGTTGCTTGAAAAGAGTGAAGTCATCAAGGTTCAATTAGAAATCTGTTCTAAGTGTTGGAATTCGAATTTATTCAAGAGAAGAAGCTGATGTTTGCAAACACGAAAGATATTGCAGCTTCTAGAATTCGACTGCAGCCCCTATCATGCCTTATTTTATTAAATCTAATTGCTGATGAAATGTTTGTTATGTTGCAGATGGCTGAAGCGAGGACAACCGGAAAGGACAATGGTGCCTCCAGACAAGCTGTGATCAAGAAGCTCAGCAAAACATTCACGCCGGAGACGAAGTTTATTTCAAAGTTGGGCAAGTTGACGGATACTTTTAACTCGCTCAATAACCGAACACCTCAAGAACAGGTCGCTTTGGACAAAGTCATCGGGCTTCGGTCACTTCGCACAACATCGTCCGGAGTGGATTATATGCAGCTGCTGGTTTTCCGCCAGCTATACAGTGTTCGGAGCTGATTATGGAGTGCGCCAACTGCTACGAGAAAGAACACCGGTCGGTCACGTCACCAGATGGCCAAGTGCTTGCCAATCTCACTCCGGCCGCCATTGGTGAGGCTTTTGGGATCCCGGTGCACAGAAACATGATTTACAAGTCCAGGGAGCGAGCGGAGCGGATGTATGCTTCTGCTTTTGAACGGTGCATGGATACAATTAACACTCACTGGATGAGCACTCCAAAGCCTTCTCAAACGAAGTTGCCGAAACAGATCATAGCAGAGGACCTGAAACAGGAGTATTGTGATCTTATCATGTTGCTGAGCAGGGTTGGTGGTTGCCCACAGTCTTACATTTTTGAGCCTTGGATGTTTTATTACATCAACCTGGTGTTAGAGGGCAAGGATTATGTCAATTGGGCTGAGATGATTAGTGATAATATACATGAGCAGCTCCTGAGTTTGCGGAGGACTAAAACGTTTTACATGCGCTCCTATCTCATTTATATGTTGGCACGGATGACGAGGTACAGAGGAATTTCTTACAAGGAACCCATCGGTTGTGGCTCCCACCAGTTCAAAATCCATGAGGCGTGTACGCAGTTGCACCTGTCGAGCACAACCTATTATAAGCGTGTCAACGATTCATTCACCATGTACA
>VDFB02083587.1:0-113087 GCA_007258455.2 Sequoia sempervirens
GCAACCTCCAATTTGCAAATGAAGGAAGGCCAACACATCTCCATTTCCCAAAAGAGCCTTATGTTCCATTCTTTCCACACCTCCCAAATCAAAAGCGAGGGGCTTAACTTCCAAAGGCAAGAGAACATTGAGTTTTGTTTTAGGATAGACCAAGATTTGAAAAGTGCCAAAATGTCGTTTGGCAAGGCTCCTTGCCAACCCATTTTGGTACAAAGCCAATTCTAACATGCTTGAGTGAAGGGGCATTCGAGCATTAAATGGTTCACGTTTTCTTCCGCTCTTTTGAATAATACACATCTTGATGGTCCTTGGAATCCCATTTTTGTAATTTTTTTTGTGGTTAGTATTCTTTTTTGGAGTGTAGCCCAAGATAAAACATTGACTTTGGGAAGACAGTCCTTGCTCTAGCAAAGATCCCATGGAATTGTGGCTGCCCCTTCGTGACTTGTCAAAACCTTGAAGCCATCTTTGACCTTGTATTGACTTGTTTTTGAACCCAACCATTGTTGGCAATATGATTGTCATTGATGTCAAAAAGAGATCTGAGTGATATCGGATGAGGAGTTGGGTTGATGTCAAAAAGGGCATCAATGAAGCAAGTAGTGAAATGTTACAGAAGTGTTGTAGAAGTTCGAGCATTGGGCCTCGGGCTTATCTTATATTGCTTGCTTGAGAAGGAAGGAGTTAGCCATTTTCAGCGAAGTCCAATCGGGCTTCAGACTTCAGACTTCGGCCTTGAGGCTTACTTTATGTTGTAAAGGATCAGACATCGGATTTCAGTCATACACTATATCGCATGCCTCAACGAAATGCTGAAAAGAATGTGCTAAGTCCGAAAGGTTTCAGACTTTGAGCTTCAATCATACCTCTTACCGAGTGCCTCAAAGGAAATGAAGAAAGTCTGTGTAAAGTTTGAAGGGTTTTGGACTTCGGACTTCAGCCATACCTCCTACAGATTGCATAGAAGAAAAGGAAGTTCGAATGTGTTAAGTCAAAGGAGCCGGGCATTGTAGATCAGAAGGTTGGCTTACAACCAGGCATGTAAATCAACATAATGTTATCTCTAGGTTGGCTCACAATAACAACCAAGATAGATTTAAAATTTAGAAGTTAAGGATTTAAATCCACAATGGCAAAAGTAACCTAGGTCAAGTCTACATCCATGGATTTGATTCAAGGTATACCTTATATTAGATTAGTATTAGAATGACAAAATGGAAGTATGGTTGGTCCATAACCCACAGGTCCTATGATCATTTTTGTCTTAAAATTGGTAAACTATCGAGCTATTAGAATACATTGGTTAAAATAATACAATGTTTTACAAGATAAGGAACTAAAATGTTTCTCTTAGCCTTAGACATGGGGACATGTCAAATTCTTACAAGGGGAGAAACCACCTCTAATTTTAAATATACTCATTACTCTTTCATATGTGGGTTAGATTGACCAAATACATTAAAATTTTCATTTGTCCATAGTTGAAACAATATTAAAAGATGTAGTGAAGGTCTTGACTCATCTTCACAAGTTAGAATTCATTTATAAAAATCTCAAGCCAAATCATATTTTGGTAGAAAATGGTTTCATAGTCAAATTGAGAAATATTGGACTACATTTTTGGATGAAAATGGGAAGCCCAACAAAAGATTTCTATATGTGTTCATGGGATCACTAGTGTAGAACTTTTCTATAGTGAACCTCCTTACATGGAAGAAGGATATAGAGAAGAATTTTTTTAATGAGTCCCATCTCATGGAACATGGACCTTGATGGGTCAACAACATTAAGAAATAATAATGGATGGGTTAGCTATAGATACTAGAGGCATTCTGATTAATATAGTTTTATTCTAGGTAGGTGCATTCCAGTTAAATATAATGAAAGATTAACTTTCTAATGTTTCTCTATGGAGTACTCTAGGCATGTTAATAATTTACCATTGTTGTATTCATGTTAAGATGATTAGAAAGATTACCATATTTTATTATATTGTACTTTGTTATTGGACTTGATCAACCCAATAACTTTGTAAATGTGTCTTTTAAACTATTGTATTTCTTTTCATTCAATTATACTTGACGTATAGAAAAGAGGATACTCATGTAGTTTGGAATGCATGATTACCATCTTAGAATATATTTTGAGTATATATATTATTTGTAGTTCAACGGTGAGTGGCTACATAGTATGGGATATGCTAGTCATTTCACTAGGTATATGTTATGTCTAACACATGATAATAATTTTGTAAATTTAATGTTGAAGTTACATGTAAGTGATTAAAATATCTATATTAAAGAAAATTGGTTACATGAGAGAAAATTGATAAGGTTGAAATATATGTGAGTAAACACATAAAATACCATTAGTTTATTTGATTGTAAATTCCTAATATGTATGCATGTATAGCTCTTGTGATTAGAAAGAAAGTGATTACTTGTTAACTTAAAATATAATTGAAAAATGGAGATATCTACGAATTAAGAGAAGAAAATGATATAGATGAAGTAAATATATATAAATATTATAAAGAATAGTTATATTCAATATTAGTTACTTCAATTATTGATTATGTGTTTTCTAAGTTGTGATGTAGATGCATCTCATGAGCTACTAAGGACAACAACTAATTTAGAAGGGGAGAATTGTTATGTGACTTTTTCCCCAAGAGAAGAGAAAGTTATGAAATAACCCTTTAAAATTAAATGGAGAATAAAGGATATTATGATACTTTGATTAAAGATATATCAATAAAGCATGTGTAAAAACTCTCTTAAGAAGGAGAAAGCATAATTATTAAATGCAACCTTTGTGAGAGGGTGTGATGGTCTGGAAACTCCCCTTAAGGCTTATATAAGCATTCATGTGAGACTTGGAAAGTAACATAAAAGAGGAAAAATAATAAGGCATTGCACATTGCGGGAATAGAATTCTAGGTTAACAGGTTGTGAGCAAGACGGGGAAGGGGCACATCTATAGTGTGTGTCCAACCTGGGGTACAGTAGGGTGCACTTAGGATGGTCTTGGCCAAGGCATGGTTTTCCATGAGTGTTGAACATTTTTCCAAAGGAATCGACACATTGTGGAGAGTGGCAAAGCACACTTTTGCTTCCTAGATTGCTCATAGATGGAAGAGGATGAACCAGGGTCCATTCTAGCAATCGTTGGGATTTTTTTGCACATTTCAAAAGAAGTATTTAATGCTTGATAAATTATTTGAGCAGTGAAGTGTCTAAATCCTTTAAGTTTATTGAATTAATAATTTATTTGCGGCATGATTGAATGTATTTGAGCTCAATGGCTAATTAATTTGTTGTATTCAATTTAGTTGCAAACTTTTAACTATTATATTATTTTCTATGCATAAAAGTTTCTGGGAATTAAATTGTGAAATCATTTTAATTGCTGCATTTTAAATTTGGGAATTAGTTTCATTTCAAACCTAATCACAAGTTGGGAGGCAATGGACTGGGCAAGGCGTTCTAACCAGAATGTTGTAATGCTTTTGCTCGATTTTGGAAAAGCATATGATAGGGTGGAGTGGACTTTCCTCAAAATGGCACTTGAAGCATTTGGGTTCCCACGACCCTTCTATAACATGGTTGGCAACCTTCTAAAAGATGCTACAACATAGATTGAAGTTAATGGCTCATTATTTGAGGTTTTAGTCTCGAAAAATCCATCAAGTAGGGTTGCCCCTTGGTCCTTGCCCTATTTTTCATTGCATCTGATGCCTTACACTACCTACTTAGAAGAGACACTTATAACTTGCCCAATGTTAAAGGGATGATGATCCTTGACAATAATGAACTCCTCAACATACAATTTGTTGATGACATTGCTATCTTTGTTGAGATGCAAGAGGATAATTTGAGTAATCTAATTGGGAAACTTGACCTATTCTATTTAGCATCAGGTGCTAAAATTTCAAAACAATAATGTTAGGGTGGAATGAAACCCCGCCTGATTGGCTATATAAATTTGAATTCCAAAGGTGTGGGCTTAAAAAATAGATTAGATATCTTCCAGGATTCCCTTCTTTGTGTGCCCCAACTTAAAGGAAATGTGGATATGGATCAAAGCCAAGGTGGACAAAAAAGTGGATAGCTAGAACAAATAGTATCTCTCCATAGCTGGTAGACTACAGGTTTTTCAAAATACCTTGTCATCTTATACCATCTACTTTGCTTCAGTTTGGTTCTTCAACAACTACCAAGTGAATGAAGTCCAAAAGAAAATCAAGTGCTTTTTATGATTTGATGGAAAGGGGAAAAGGAAAATTCATTAAGTAAAGTGGGATTGGTGTTACCTAGAAAAGGCTCATGGAGGACTGGGACTTAAAGACTTAAAGAAACATAGCACTGCCTTAGTTGCCAAATCGATAATCAAATCCCTAGATGGCGGTGAGCCTTGGAAATTCCTTGTTAGGAATAATATCAAGCAGACAGTTCCTAAACTAGCAAAGTCCTAGAAATCACTTCCTTTCAACGATCTACTCATTTCCATGCATCAAATAATGCCTATAGGATCAATGGTCTTTAGGAGTAGCTGGAGAGCTTGGGAAATTGTTAGGGAAAATTTTCATAACCCTCTTTTTATTGATCTCAACAATAATATGATCCACCCTAGTAGATCGATTTGGTGGAATCTTGATCATAATGGCAAACCCTTAGCCCTCTTGCAAGGGTGCTTTGCCAAAAAATGGCACCTAGCTGGCATCAGGACCTTCAACAATATCCTAAGGGGTGGGAATCTGGTAAGATGGGATCAACTAAAAGAGGAGTATGGACTTCCCCAGTCGAATGCTAGAACCTACTCTGTTCTCAAGGAGGCATGCAAATGCCTCTTGATGGATCCTAATGTTAAAAAGCTTAATGAAAGTTTAATTGATTTTTTTTGGAAAGAAAACACCCCACTCTATGAACTTAAAACCAAAACTATTTATAAATAAATCATTAATTCTAATCCTCCTGTTGATTACCTGAATAAATTTTGGAAAGTAAATGCTGATTGCAAGGCTTGGAAAAGTGTATTATTCTCTAATTGGCATAATATGGTTGATGCAAAAAAAGCTTGTTTCATATGGTTATTGATTTTACAAAAAATCCTTTTAGAATGAATCATATTGACATTGATATTTACAGTATTTGCAGGCTACCTGAAACTATGTATCATATTTTTTTGACTATTTTTATGCTAATGAGATTTGGAAAGTATATTTAATGATCAAGGAATCTAGGGGGATAACGGGAAAGTAAATTGGTTAGCAATCTTAATGGGGAAAGATAAAAAACTCAATAAAGATGCAATTATTTTGGCTTTCTCTTTCTACTGAAATCATGTGGGTCATTTGGAAGGCAAGAAACAAGGACAAGTTTAGTGGGAGATAGAGGACACTTACTGAGTCAAGTAAAAGACTCACACTTTTCAATGTTGCAATGCAAGTAATTGCCACAATGGAGATAGCTGAAAGCAAGTTCTTAAAACTTTTAAAGGATGGAATAATTCTCAACAATCAACATGAGGTCAAATATGGCCATTCTTGGTAAAATGGCCAACCTAACCCGTCAGTCTTCATGAAAGCATTAGAGGCCTTCCAAAAGAGTTCAATGATAAGCAAGCTACAACTAAGAAGACCCAAATAGCTAGAGCACCTAGACTGTATACAAATGAGAACATAAAGACCGAGGAGGTGTTCTCTAATGATGAATTGGAAGCCATAGAAACACCAACAATTTGGAGCAACATAGAGTCTTGCAGTGAAAGCAAGAGTTTGGGGAATAAACCTTGAGTAGATCATATGAATACTAATTTGCTTTGTATATGTGTAGAATTTTATATAAAAATTCCACATACAATGTAAAAAATGATGCTCAATCCCTAAATAGGATATAGTATGATGATATGTATAGGTTAATGTAAGGTTGTATAGCGAACTATACATGCAACACCTAGACAACTCTATTTTGGCTTTGATAAGTGCTAACCATGCTGTATCTTAATGTGTTTAATCTACAATTAATACAAAAAAATGTTCTGCAATAGAATCACCATCCTTCATTTTTAAGGAATACAAATGTCTTTTGAGATACAACTTATTTTTTAGACATTTAGTTTGGTAAATTTCACCTATCCTCCTCCACAACTTGTATGTGGTAGATTATTCTAAAAAAATTAGGAAGAAAAAATTTGCAAGACAACTAAATGGTTCCTCGTGCCTCCCTTTCCATTTTCTTCCAATCTTCATCAGATATTGATTCTAGTTTCTTTTCATTTGAAACTGCCAACCACTGATCTCTCTCTTCAAGGAGATCCTCCATCTTCAACTTCCACATCTTGTAACCAGTACCATTGAATTTCTCAATATCTAGATGAGAGGTAGAAGCCATGGTTTTCAATCTTCTTCAAAAATCTACAAAACCCACAATGCACAAGCTCCCACTACAACCAAAAAACCTTCAACACTTAAGAGAAAGGTGTCCCTCTCTCAACAAAACCATTAGCTCTGATACCAAATGTTGGAAATCCAAGGTAAAAATTACAACAATATGAACTTAAGTATGTGTTTGCAAATATGAAATTATGTATCCAAGATTACCAATATTATGATACGTGATTAGCAATTACAACAATGAAAGAACAAAAATAATATCACAAGTGACACAAGATATATGTGGAGAAATCCTTGTGGGAAAAAAACTCCACATCCATAGAGATCGTATGTTTGTATTAATCTTCAAATGAGATACAACAATACAACACTCCTCTCTGAATAACGACAACACTTTGTTACTTCATCAACTTGCAAAACAAACTCTACAAACCATCATCTCAATGCTCCAATATATAGAATTTTGTGGGAGAAATACCACAAATGGTATCCCAAAACAACAAGCAAAACCACTTGGAAAAAATCATGGCCCCCTTAGTGGACAACCCAGAAACATGGTGAAAAATATTAAATGCTCGCATGGCCTTCACATGGGCACCTAGCCCATAGCAAATGAAGATTGGTCAATATCGAGTGATCCATAACTTTTTGACGGCTCTGACGGCTAAAACCCAAAACATGCAAGCTTGGGCACCCAACCTAGGATAACATGCAAATAACATGAAATAGCATGCACTTCTGGGTGGTCCCCACCCAAAAGTTGGATTCCCCTGAAAGGAATATGCTCTCGGGATGCTATGTAACCATCACTATAGTGGGTCCACCTCTTTGAATGTAATTACAATTTGTCATAGGCAAACAAATAATAAATATTTTTCCCATCATGTCCTCTAGAACACTTTCCAAAGAATGTGGAGACACAAAATTATCAAATTAGGGTAGAAATTATAATGTCACATATCCTAACAATTTCTACATGACATGTTTCAATTTTAGGGTTTGATAATCATATGTAGGGTTTAAATTTTATTTGGTTTGTAAATTTCATGATTTCAATTATAAAATTTGAAGAATTCACAAAAAAATTAGCCATAATTTGTCCATGAGTTTCAAAATTTCACAAAATAAGGGGAAATTGCAGAGGAAATGAGGGAAAACTATAGAGGAAATGAGGGAAATTTATACAAGAAAATAGGGGAACTTACAAAACTTGTTAGTTTTAAACACCTTCGCTCAAATGTCCCTTGCTACTCTTCGTTCGAACCAACACTCTCTGAGATATCATAGGTTTTAGAATCTTTCTCTGATGGTGGATGGTGTTGCAGATACATTTTAATGTCAAAATGAATCGAAAATAAAAGATGTCGACTCATATAACAAAACAAACCTTACATTCGCTTGAAGGTATTATTATCGTTTTTCGATTAATGAAGGCCTTCGAATGAAGACAATCCTCACTTGAATGTTAACCATCGATCAAAGGTCTCTAGATGAAGACCTTCAAGTGAAGGACCTTTGTTCAAAGAAATATCTTCAAATGAAGGTAGTTCAATTTTTTTCCCTTTTAAAATTTTCATGTCCCAAGTTTGATTGTGGGATTACCCTTTATCTATTGCTTTTATTTCTAATGATAGGGGGCCTAGTTGTTATTAGGAAGAAATGAATGGGATTGAAAGTGCTAAATGAAAAATAGAAATGAAAGAAGAAATGGATGCCTTGGTGAAGAATACAACATGGGACCTAGAGACCTGCCAAAGGGTAGGAAAGTTGTTGGTTGCAAATGGGTCTACAAACTAAAGAAGGGTGTTGATGATAAAGTTGAAAGGTACGAAGGAAGACTGAAAACAAAAGGATTTTCTGAAAAGGAAGGTATTGATTTCCATGAAATTATTTTACCAATGGTTAAGCTTGTTTCTATTCAAGTAGTATTAACACTAGTTCCTTTACTTGATCTTGAGTTAGAGTAGCTATATGTTAAAACAACATTTTTATATAGAGATTTGGATGAGATATATTTGGAACAACCAAAAGGGTTTGTTTAGGATCACAAAAGAAGATTTGTTAGCAAAATCAAGAAGTCCTTGTATTGCCTAAAGCAATCAACTAGGCAATGGTATACAAAGTTTGATTCCTTCATGATGAGCCAAAATTTTACAAGGAGTAAGCATGACCATTATATTTACTTCAAAAGTTTTAAAAATGGTATATTCATTATCTTGGTGTTATATGTTGATGATTTGCTTGTAGCAAGAAAAAGCATGGTTGAGATTAACAAATTAAAGGCTATGTTAGCTGGGATGTTTGATATGAAGGATCTAGGAGCATAAAAACAAAATTTGGGCATGGAAATAGATAGAGACAAGAAAAATGGTAAGATTTGTTTATCATAATAAAAGTATGTGGGGAAGATCCTCATAAGATTCAATATGAAGAATGAGAAATCAATAAATATCCCTTTGAATTCCTATTTTAAGCTTTCTTCAAGCTTTTGTTCATAAAGAATATAATTATTATATCTCATGTACCATATACTAGTGGAGTAGTAAGTTTAATATATGTGGTGATATGTACAAGACTAGATATTCCACATGTAGTTTTTGTTGATAGTAGATACATGGCATATCCATATAAAGAGCATTGGGTAGTAGTGAAATGGGAGTTTCACTATCTTAGAGGCAAACATGATTATTGTATCACCTTTAATGGTTGCAGTGAAATAGTTTATGATTGTGTTGATTCAAATTTTATAGGTGATTGGACAAAAGGAGATCTACTTTAGGTTATGCCTTTACTATTGCAAGAGGATCTATTTATTGAATGCCAAATCTTCAAGGAACAATTACTTTATTTTCTACTAAGGCATAGTATACAATTGTCTCATACATGCAAAGAGGAAATTTGGCTAAGAGGTCTATTGGGTGAGTGTGAAAAGTGCAAGACAAGGTGAATGTATTATGTGATAGTCAAAGTGCTATCCATTTGGCTAAAAATATAGCTTATCATAGTAGGACCAAACATATTGTGGTTAAATACCATTTTGTAAGATAGACTATTGATGAAGGTGGAGTAGTAGCTCTTGAGAAAGTTCATACATAGGAAAATTGTGCAATTATTTTTACAAAATTAGTACTATTAGAGAAGCTGAGGTGGAGTTTGGCTTTCTTGTCTTACAAAAAAGGTGATGAATGGGCATGAGAAAGTATTAAGTCAATTATTGTCAAAGTGGAGATTGTTGGGTTGTACAACAATATAAAGAAAATTGCATCTCATCTTCTCTTAAAAAAATATATTTTTCCTTGAGAGAATCTATTGTTTTCTTAAAAGAAAAACTTAGTTTTTTTTATTTATTTTTCTAAATTTGATGATGGCTATTATATGGAAGGTGTTATATATATATATATATATATATATATATCTTTGTAGCCTTGAAAAGAAAATCAATTTATACTATTAGCTATGTCAGAATTGTAATTTTTCCTCTAAATAAAAAGAACATTGGTAATGAATTTTTCTTTGACATATTGTCAAGCTTTTACCATATAAATCCATGTCTTGTTAAATGTGATTTCATTATTCAATTTTATCTCATCTTTTTTCTTCACAACTAATTGTCACACCTTGTCAAAGAAAGAAATAGATCAAACTAGATTTAGTCTGATCACAACACTTAAAGTCTAGGCAAATAAAGTAAACATGGACAACAATTCTAATAAGGGGATCACTTAAGATTTTAAGAATAAACAAGGGCAACAATTTCCTTGAATTAAAGATATTTAATTAAAATTAAATTAAAAAGGTTTCAAGCCAAGAATTAAGAAGAATAGTTGTGACTTCCAAAAAGACATAAATAATGCAGAGCTGTGACTCCTTCAAACTTGAAGATATAAGAGGAAGGGTATTTAATTTGAAAGAGACATCCAAGAAAATCATTCGAGCATCAAATCATTCAATCATCAAATCATTTAAACATCAATTCATTCAAATATAAATCATGCAAACATCATTAAAACAATTACTTGTCAATCCATCAAGAAATATCAATCAACGAAAGGAATTGGCAATAATTTAGTAAATTCATCAAACAATCAGTTTTGAATTTGAGGAAGTGTCTTGCAAATATGAAGGACGAAATCTCTTCCAAGTTAACGAGAGGATAAGGACAAAAACCCTTATTGCTCTTATCAAGTTTGGACGAAAACCCAAATCTTGATCAAAGAGGACGAAAGCCTTCCAAGATGGACTAAAAGTTGGAAGGACGAAAACACTTCTATGCTCTTGGAAAATTAAAGATAAAAACCTTTGATATTGCCACTGTTGAGTTAAAGACGAAAACCTCTAATTCAACAGATTTGTAAATATTTGTGAAGAATTCATAATATGATTGATCTTGAGAATTGTGCTATTTATTGATTTGAATATTATTACAGATTTTTAATCTTTGACAAAGCTATCATCATTTTAATAAATATTATTTATTTAAGTCAAAATTCGAGAATATCTTTAAAGAAGACATTACACTAATTTTTGTTGCAATATTATCTGATTATGTGGGTTCAGATTTTCTCAAGGAAATCAAAGGACAAGTAATTTGAATAATATGTTTTAATAAGTACCACAAAACCAAACTAAGGAGATCTTTCATCTATATAATTTAAAAACTTGATGTAAATATAATATTTTTTTGCCATATGATGCCAAGAAATATGATTGGAATCCATTAGATTTAGTTGGCTAAGAAAATGTAATGATCCTTCGACATCTGTAATTAAAAACCTTATGGTGGTTCTCCGTTTTAACAAAGAAACAAGCAATCATAAACATGTGATTTTCTGAATTTTGCAGAATAACAATTGTGCATCTTCCAGAACAGTGTTGATCATCTCCATGGCAACATGTCCCAATAAAATATTGACAGGTGCATTTTGCACAGGAAAAATGGAATGGAACGGCATTCAAATTTACCCACAATTTACAGAGTTTTAGACATATCATGTCGGCCTCTCAAATCTTCAAATGGGTTTTAAACTCAATTAAAGAGTTTGAAACCTTATATTACCCAATACAACATATGATATGGTGCAATCCATATGGCATCACATTCTTACTGATCAGTGATCATTTTGAAAGAAAGGCCCAGTTATAGAAATTCAGGAAGAGACCAGGGGTTTCCTTCCAAAAATTCATTGGAACAGTCAGTGAAGTCTTCACACCACTCCTTAGTCTGTTGAACTTCTAGTGAAATTCTTGGGGGCATGAAATTCCCTATTTGTGCAGGTGATTGCATATTAATGATTGCCTTCAGACCTCCAACTGTGTCAGATTCTGTTGTCTCAGATGGTGTAGGTATTTGGCACTCTACATTCTGTCCTATGGATCTCATATTTTGAAGCCATACTGCTGCCGATGTAAGACACTCCCAGGCATTGCTGAAAGGATCTGCTGAAGCTGCAAATGAGGCTATCAAATGTTCAGCAAGATGTTTTCCCTCTGTGTCATTTGCAGTCCTGTGGATATTGCTAAATCAGATCTATTGACTTCAATTCTCACAATACATCTCTCGTCAGCTATTGTTATTGCTTTTTCAAAATAATTTTATTCCAGGTTTTTTAAACTTGTAAGTAAAACATGTTCAAAAAAGGCCATGTCTCTAAAAAGAGGACATAACTCTCTTCATTCTCTCCTGAATTCCTTATTAAAATAAAATATTATAAGCAGAGCCCTTACTTACCTGGGCATAAATCTGCATCCATGAATGCTTCTGTTACCTCCTATATATTGTGGTTGAAAGGGCGGTTTATATTCAAAGCCTGTCCCAATCCATTGTTTAAAATCAAAGGTGAAATGTGGATCAACAGATGCAAGTTTTTGATGTGGAATTCCGAAGGCGTTGTGTGGGAACATACCCTTGGCCATAGCTGTATGCTCTTCTGTTATGACCTATAGCAGGGGTGTCCAACAGAAATAGAAATAGGCTGTCATTTTCTATTCATAAACCTACGAATTGAACAACTCAGGGTTAAAAAAAGACAATTTACAGTTTCTCTTTGGGTCTGAGATGCTCAACCATCTTACCATAGGATGCCCCATCCCTAGTGGTTTAAGGATTTCTTCCCTGCTCACATTTAATGAGTCTAAGTAGGCTTTAACAACTGCATCACCGGCAGGACCCCTCTTCTTTTTGCATTTATTGCACTGCATGAGTAAATGTTTGACGAGGGTCAGGGTAATGCAAGTTTTGGAAGCTATAGTGAAGATAAATGTATCAGCCTTCAGGTACACTAAATTACCTCTGTCCTTCGTGGATAATTCACATTATTACAATGGGAATTGTCACAAACCCAATTCCCATCTTCGAGTGCACGAGGTTGCTTGCCCCTGCAAACACCACTTTTCTGATCAGCTACTCCTTGCATCCTGTTAAGAAACAAGACTGAGCATTACAATTGTATCAACATTTGATACAAAACTGTAAAAATCCTCCCAACTCATCCTAAGAAGACAGATTTCTAGTCCAATTTTTAGCAAGAGACAGTACCATCAAAATAAATTATGCACACTTGAAATTTAAATCTCAAAGGATTTCCTTACTATGAACAGTTTTGAAGGAAGAACACGTTTATATAGATTTCGAAATCTAAGCAAAAACTAAATTTCCTTAAAATTTTGGGTTCCATGCTAAAAACATCACTAGCATCAATCCTGAATTGTCACGTAAAATATATCAGCATAGAGTTACATAGAGTCAGAACATTGCTGATATAGCAAAGAGACAGCAAAACACTTACAAGCTAAATATAAAACCTAGAAATGTGAATAATAGAATTCAGCTTTCACTTCTTCTAAGATGATTCATCAAGAAACAAATGTCAAGAGCTTTCAAATCCCAAATGGTGAGATGTTTTCCTAAAAGATTACATTAAAGATACAGGAAAGAAGAATATTTATAATCCAAAGATAATGGATTGATTGTAAGAAGAACATGCATCTTGAATTGGGATTAAAATATCACTCCAACATAAGATTGCATGTAGATCACAATGACATAATATCAATCAAAAAGATGAATTCAACAGCTATTTGACCCTTGATGTGACTCTTAAGAT
The DNA here is from genome assembly GCA_007258455.2 of Sequoia sempervirens. Classification (NCBI taxonomy): domain Eukaryota; kingdom Viridiplantae; phylum Streptophyta; class Pinopsida; order Cupressales; family Cupressaceae; genus Sequoia; species Sequoia sempervirens. The sequence continues at coordinate 13,498 of VDFB02083587.1, forward strand.
CTGCACTAAAATTATTTTTAACTCTGAAACTTGTCATAAAGGTTTTTACAGGTAAGACAATTTGTTAGGTTACTCTCAAGCAAGACATCAATTTGCTGTACAAGAGCCCTTATATAAGCTTTCCTCAAGGGAAGTATTCCCTTCAGATTCAAACCAGGGAGACCTTTGCTATGGAATATTTGGTCAGGATAAACCAGTGATTATCTAAATTTAGGAATTTGATAATTGGTAGATTCAACTTTATCTTCCAACAGAAAATGACACTCAGAACAAATAAATTTTGTCGAACTTCAAAATTCTGAATAGCTTCCAACAGAATAATTAGCAAAATTGAATTAAAACTTATATATCTGTGAACTGTGGTGACCATATGAGATGCTCTGGTTGTGTTTTTAGGCCATGAAGAAACCAGAGATCAGTTTAGTGAATGAGATATTCCCCTGTGGAAGCCTACATGAAGACCTTTTTTTAACAATTACAACTACCAGAAGCTTGTGCAAAATGCATATCACAGGGCGAGGTACATGTTGCCACCATTATGTAAACATTAACGAGTTCAAAGATTTCCTAACCATCCAGCATATGTGATAAAACGTCCTCTTTAGAAAAACAAAGATCTTTAGAACGTTCCATGTACCCAGAGCCATGTATAACCAAACTGCTTAAATCTGTCATAACTTTATAGTATATGATAATGATACTACCCCAGGCACTTGACTGTCCTTAAACAAATTCATACCAATAAAAGATACAAAAGAGAAAATTCATACTAATTAAAAATATTTACCTGTGGTGGTTTGGATGCCTGGTCATTTGGGATGATATTTCAGACAACCAAGCAAGGAGGATTAGGATACAAAAGGAGCAGCTGCAGAGTTTTATTTGTTAATGATCTATATCGTGTGTAACATATAATAATACTCGATATGGGTGGAAGTAGGAGAGAAGGAGAAGAGAGGTGTGAGTGTCATTCAATCATCAGAACTCACACTCGCCCTCAAACATCAGCCATGAGAATGTTGGTGCTGCCTGTCTTATGTAAGATACCAATTTTCTGAAAGTTGGCAGTTAGTGACAGTTAAAAATAATATCATTATGCTTTGTATTTTGTCCCCCACTGTTAAAATAATCAGTCCTTGTTAATGAGTATTTTATACGATTAGTTAAATTACGAATGGAATTCTTACAAGCATTAACACATCTGGTAAACAGATACAATAAAAGTCTGCAGGGCTATCCTAAATTGCACTAAGATGAAATGAAGAATTCTTGGTAGAATGATAAGGATCTAAACAAATAGGCAGCATGAGAAAATCATTTGCATTTTGTTGAAGTCTGGATTACACTAATGATGAAGCATGACTTATTTGTTGCCATTCTATTTCATTCCATGAATTACCTTCCCTACAGTATGGATTACGTACTTCGAGCAGGGCAACACATCTTTGCTTGCCATATAACTCCTTCGCCTGGGTCATGTTTTCCACCATGGTCACCACCTCACACCTAGTTTTTAATGAATGAATAAAAAACTAGTTTTGCACCTTTAGTTGGAAGCAATATATCATGAAAGCTTCAATTTTATATATCTATGTATTTAATTGTCATATATTTTAATTTATAAGTAAGGGATTCTCACCATAACACATTGTTTTCAATAGTTGCATTTAATATGGGTGGATTATTCAGTTTTAATAAAGAAACAAGTGTCTTTAGGATTCATAATTCTCTTGCATGATCCCTAGTCTTGTTGTAATTTGGACTAGGGTGGATTTATGACCATACTACATTAAGTGAACTTATGTGTGTGTGATGATTATGTTCTGAACATGCTGGTACTAATGAACATAAGTATAACCTTATCATGTTTTGGTGAAATATAAATGCTTTGATTTTATTTATATTGACTATGTTGGTGGACTTCCGTGACATTTATCGCTGGATACAGGTACCTGGGGTGCAAGATGAGGTAGATTTTGTGGTACGGTGATGAGAAACAGACTAACTTAAAGCCAAACAACAATGCAAAACTCTGTAGGTAACTTCATCCTAACCTAAGGTTTATTAAATCTAGGATCAAGTAAGAAATGTTGCTAGATGATCTTGTAGTTGAACTCGCAAGGTTGTCTAAGGTGATAATTCCACAACAATGAATTGAGCTCTCGAGGATATTAATTTTTTATGTAACCCTAGAATGTTAGGCATCGAGGCTATTGCCACAATCTACTTGGAAGACATCAATGATAGTCAAATTATTCTGGGCCATTGAAAATATTGTTGATAAGGTAAATTCAATGTATAGAACTTAAATGGATAAATATGTATAAATATAAATATGTTGTTAAATAAAGCCTACCTAAACAAATAATAAATAACAATGAAATAAAATACAAATAAATAGAATCCCCTTAAATAATTCATAATAATTAAAAAAGAAGAAGAAAAGAAGCAAAATATATGTAATGGAATGGATAAATAAATTAATTATAGAAGGAGGCATTTCATAAAAGTAATGAAATAAATTAAAAATAAACCTTAGTAAAAGTCATGAAATAAAAGAAAGCAAAAAGGAAGAAATCGTATGAGAGGAAAAAAATGAACAAAGGCTTTGGCGAGTAGGAAGAAAACCCCCAAAATGGTGATTAAATGATACCCACTAGTTTCTACGACTGTGAAAGAGCCTCTATTTATGAGGGATGGCTTGAAGCATGACAACCCTCAACAAGGCACAATTTTTGTAAAATTTGACCAAAATGATGTGCTTGTAGGAGACCGGACCCCTTTCCTCTTTAAATTTGTAATTTGGAAGTTCATTTGAGGGGAGAAAAATTAGAAAAGAGAAGGAGAAAGGGTGTGACAGAGGTGTAGAGACTCTGGGAAAAGTTAGCAAGAGGGAGGCAACAACTTAAGGTCCTAAACAACTCACCATTTTGAATGCCATTATACTAGGTCCTTGTTGTGCCTTCCATTTATTTATGGTCTTTGATGTTGAATGCATAGTTATTAACAAGAAATGATTGTTAAAATCTTTTGATATTAGTTACTACAACTTAGGATAGGAGATTTTGTTTTTTGCTGGAAGAATATCCAACCCTAGCCAACTCTAAATCTCCCTTTTTGAGCTCTGCTTGCCCATTTCCATCACTTGGAAATTCTATTATGTAAAAAAATATACATAAATTTTGACTTGGACACTATTATAATAGGTTTCTCACTCGTTTTTATGATAATATTTTACCTTGTTCAAGAATTCACCTAGTAATGACTATGCCTAGTTTAAATATTTGATTTAGAAGTATAGACCTTGGCTATCTACCTAAACTTAATCCTTCGAAATTCAAATAACAACATAACTGCTGCCTTCTATCTCACTCCTCTCACTCATAGGTAATTTTGATCACAAACTAAGAAGCATAGGCAAGTCAACTGAACTGTTTGAAAAAATGCCTCTAAAAATGACATTGTAGCAAGGTATATCAAAATGGGTGGTGGAAAGGCCTTATAAAACTTGGATAAAAATTAGGTGGTGTGAGTAAGTTGCACAATTTTATTGCTACTACTATAGAGGCTATTTGGTAATCAACCTTTCTTAAATTACCTTCTAAATCTTATACCTACTCTATTTTTAAGTGGCACTAAAAATGATTCTCCTTAGAAAATAACATAACGACAATAAATTTCCATTGAAACATCCTTATTCTGCCATGAGTTGTTGATCCACTCAAATAATTGAAGTTATTTAATGAAATTGGATATGATAACTTTATACATTAAACCAATTCAACTCGGTATTTAACATACAATAAGGAAGAAATAAACATAATGAAAATTAAGGAATGATGAGATAAGGTTCATACAACTAGATTACATCTTAGGTAATGAGGTGTTCACTAATAAGACAGTAAATACTAGTGAAAATGGATAAATACTGTCCTAACATGATAAATATGTTATATACAAAATTATACCTGGAAAAAAAATAAATGTTTCTATCCTTTTAGTTTGGAAAGTAGTGGGGATTGTAGGTTACTAATCGAGAAAGGGCTAGTTATTCCCACCTCCAACCGAAATGAGTTTAGGAGCGAGTAATACTTCATCTATATACACTTTTTGGAGTCCATTCATGGTTGTAATTAAACTTAAAACAAATACAATACCTTTTGAGCCAAGGAAAATAGTAGTAGCAAACCATCACTAGATGGGTAGCAAGCTAACTACCTTATCAAATTTTCTAGGTAAGAATAATTACCTCCTTTTGGTTGAGTAACAACCATACAATCTAGGAATGGATGGATTTTGGAACCCTACATGTATCACAACACTAGAATGGGTAGTTGAACTTTTGAGGCGGATGTGTTTAGAACCTACTTATTTTGAGTTAGGAACCTTTCTTCTAGTTATAGTGCTAAGCTGGGTGTAGGCACTAACTTTTACGACAACAAATGGAATACGACCCTACGAGGGTATAAGTAGAGGTGGTAATCCTCTAATATGTAGGCTATTCCTACCCATCTGAGCTAATCACCAATAAAAAATCCTATGACCCACTCAAACATAAGCTTATCCATGCTCGAGATTGACAAGATTCAAGGAGCATATTATACCAAGAACTATTTGTCGTACCCTTGGATAATGGGATAGATTCCGCTAGGAGCATCTGGGCCTTGGAGATAGCATCATGCTTGCAATGGACGTCTAGAGTACGCTCAAGGATTCAATGGTTTATTACCAATAGCATGTGGGGCATAAGGCCAACAACATGTAGGCAATGGACGACCTTGCTTGCTTAGTCATCCTATGGAAAATAAGAAGATAATTTCTACTGAAGTTTAATGTAGGTAACATACTGGATGTTGGCCTCCTCTAATGGTTTAATAACTAATCCCTTAGAGCTGTGACTTAGAGATTGAGCATCTGCACTAAGTAGCTATCTTACTCATTATGAAGGTACATTTCATTGTCAACCTAGGGATGTAAACTTGAAATGGGTCAACACTATATGTGCACTAGGAATTCATTGTAATCATCCATAAACTAGGAAAGAAACAATGTTGGAAATGAAATGCTAGAAATAAGTCAACTTAAAAATTGAGCATGAATCAACATTTGCACTATGCATTAACAACTGGACTGGAAATGAAAGATAGAAATGGAAATCTCAACAAATAGTCAGGAAAATACTCTGTCTGCCTTGGTTGTAGGAACAATCACAAAACATAATTTTTGTGGTTGCAGGAACAAACAGTTGCTAAAATTGAAACTAACTACTAAACAAAAAATAACTTTTAAATTAAATAGGTATTCTCACCAAGTGGGCCCCCTTGGGTGAGTCTCCCTTAAACTAACTCAAATGAAACAACTCAGAATATCATATTATTTCTTGGAAGCATGAGTACAACATCTCAATGATATAACTATATTACTAAAAATGGAAAATGAGAATACAAACTTAGAACATCCAACCTTATCAAAAGGGGAATTTGACTATTATTTATAAAGAGAAAACATACTGATTAACCCTAACTACCTAGGCAGTCGACTCCATCAAAATAGAGGATGCCACTTATTGAAAGCATAGAAAAAGATGGAGGAAGTTATGCATGCACCAAATTGGTCAAAGAAAACTTTATCCAATGAGAATCTAGCACAACACACTCCCTAGAATTGCTCAACAAACAAATATGACTATTAAAAAGGCAATTACAATATTTTATTCAAATTAGAAATTTCCCTCCATTGAGAGTTTTCCCTCTGACCTTTTAATGGACACCTTTTTGATTCTCTTGGAAATCGACCAACTGGTAGGAATTTCTCCACTTTGCAAGCTTCGTTGACATCACCATTTGCATAATGATATTAGCACACAAACAATTGCATATCCAAAATTACCTTAAAGTAACATCTATTCAATTCACATGTAAAATTAACATAGATAATTCACATAGCATGTTAATGTCATTAAAATTCACAAGGATACACTTATGCCCAAGGTTTATGGTTCTAAGGAAATAACATGGAAAATGTCAACAACCAAGTGCAAAAGTCTATGATAGCAACAACAAACATATAATAAACACTATAAAAATTGAGCCATTAATTAGACTCATCATTCCCCCCAACCTAATGTTTTGCTGGTCCTCCAACATAGGGAGCACTATTCTTTTTCCTATTCAATGCTCTGAAGTTAGCAACTGCCAACTATCCCACATCGGTCTCTGCAGTGGCTAAATTAGGATCCTAGTAAAATCTTTTCTTACTCTCCAATCTGTTCCATCTTTCCCTTTTTGCAACTATGTCATACCGATAAAACTTGTAATCTGGCACAAGCCACAATAGTGTAGGTGGCTGAAATGTTAATGGAAGCCAAAACTGTTGTTTCATCCTTCCAATCTGTATGTATTTGTCAACTTGTTTGCATGCTGCAACATAATTTTACAAAGAGTGAGGTTCAACTTGTTTCAACTCATCTGGAAAAATGATCCACCTCTGTGATAAGTACCCCATTACTAATTTCCCTAAAGTTTCAGCTACCTTCTCATATTCCTTGTAGGATTCTTCTCTAATGGGCATGATCCTCCTGTTGTAGCTTGGATGGTAAAGAATTCTGTGCCATGTTTGAAAAATGTCTGTAGGGTTACTAGATTTAGCCCTGAGAGCCAAGGGAGTATGGAATTCTCTTTCCCTGTAAGTTCTAAATTGTTTCCCCCAACTAATTTCATTCTGAATCCAGGACATAAATGCTCTTAAATGGGGATCTCCAATATACAGTAAGGGATTCCAATCATGATCATCAATCACAACATAGTTATGCAGGTATAGTTCACACAATGAATTTTTAACTTTAGGAGGGGCAAACTGATAAGCCTAGAAAAATTCATGTGGAGTGTCAAGAGAAGGGCTCAAACCTGAAATAATCCTTGACAGTTTAAAGGAAAGATTTCGCTCCTTCAAATGCAGGGCATACACTCTTGGAGGAGTTCTGCATGCCAACATTTTGGGTATTAAATCTACCACATTGTCCACCTTTTCTTTTAGGGCAACAATTTCTGCAATTTTTTTCTTCAATTTTTGTATTTTTCTTTTTAATCTCATCCCGGAGCTTGTGTTTTTCCTTTTTCCGTTTCTCCTCTTTCTTTGCATCTCACTCCATTGTTTCAGGGCTACATAATTCCATGAAAATGTAGGAGGTTTATGTGTTCCTACCAAAATATTCCTTGACACCAATTCTTGCTATTCAAATGGCACCAGTTGCAGTGATTTAGGTTGTTCATCCTGCTCTGGCTGTAGGGGTTCTTGATTCTCATATGACTCTTGGTCCTCATCTTGGTCTTGATTTTCAACTTGTTATATGATGACAGCAAGCTCTTCTAATCTTTTATTTGCTTGTTCTTCAAAAATATCTTTTTCTTCAACATTCACCTACCCGATTGGGGCTCCCGTCTCCTCCAGGGCTAGATGTTTTTCTAAGCCTAGGGCTCCTTTTTGGAGGTAGACCAGTGGCTGGGCGAACAAGTTTTGATTTCTTAGGAGGGTTTTTATCTTTTTCTTTGGCTATAGGAAGAAGAGTGTTATCAACCTTTCATTTCCTACGGCTTCGTGTTTCTTTTTCTACTGTTTGCTTCTTGGCCTTCCCTTTTCTCATTTCTGCTTCTTTCATCTGTGCTTCTTCTCTCCTAAGGGAAGCCCTAGTTCAAATTAGGGTTTTGGGAAGAACACTAACATCAGAGTCTGAGGATGAGCTTTCCTCATATGAATATTCTGACTCAAATGAACCAATTTCAATAGCTTGCTTGGATGTAGGAGATTTTGAACTAGGGTTTGTACCAGAGGTTGATGCTCCAGGAGTGGTTTTAACAACCCTCTCTTCTCTACTAACCCTATGAGGTTGAGGCTAACCTCTAGGACATACATTTTTTGGTCTGAATTGATCAATGTTTACAAATTCCTCCCATGTCATTTCAGACACCTCTTGTAGAGATTTCTCTACTAACAATTTTATTAAACAATGGTGAGAGACAAAATTATCCCTACCTTTCTGCATTTCAACCACCATGATTGTCAGGAGGTCATACAACACATTCGACATGTTCATTCTTTGTCCATGCCTCATATGATTTAGGAGCTTGAAGTGTACAGAATGGAGGCATGACTGATGGCCCTCACAAGTAATGTACTTGACAATGTGGGTAGCTACTTATTTCCATGGCTCTAGTAAAGAAGTTATCTTCGTACCTTGCTTATCTACAACCAATGGAGGGTCACTGGGTTTAGTAAATTCAGCCCTGGCTGACTTGACATCTTTGGTAGCAGGGTATGGCTCTCCATTGGTAGATAAACCCATTACCTTTGCAATTATTTCCTCTATAGCGATCACCTCTAACCCTTTTACCATTGCCTTCCCTTCGAAGAATGTCTGTGCAAATTCTAGCACAATGTCCTCATTGTAGTTGTCAAGTTTTAGGAAATAATCCAACCATCCACAATTCTTGAACTCAGCCAGAGAAAGTGCATCCTGCATTACCACATCATGAACCATGGGTTCATTCCTAATTAGCTGACCTCCCATTGTTTCAACTGCCTGCAATCAAACAAGCACTTCTACTAAAATTCCTTTTCCTGCAATCTCTCTCTGAAAACCCCAATTTCTTCTTCCTGCAATTCTTCTGTAGTGCTGATGAAAAATGTCATGTAGCTCACCAATTTACCTTTTTGGGTGACGTTTAAGATTGTGACTAAGGAAACAAAGAACAATAAATGAAGGGTATTATCAAGAAAAATGGCGGCGGTTTAGTGTCCTTTCATACATGCAAGCCGTCATTTCAACATTTCATTCAAATTGGCTTATTTAAAATTTGTTGACATGGATGACACGTGGACTTGTGAATTGACACTCTCCCCAACCTAATTTAGAGCATGTGTCCACACAGGCTGGGTGGTAATTATGATTTGACATGGTAGGGTACAATTATATGCCATGTAAAATACTAACATTAATTTATAGTAATTTAATAAATGCACTAAAGATAATTAAGATATAACAGATTGTCATGCACGTACCTGAAAAACAAGGAGTATTTTTGGAAATAAATGTGGAGGAAGTACTGGTTACCTTTTAAAAGTACAGTTGAGCAATTAATGCAGTGGCGATGGAATGGAATGATGGCGAAGTGAAGTGATGGAGTTATGGAAGAGAAAGAAGATGGAGATGGATGGGCGGATTAATTTATTGGTGAAGAAGTGGATTCCCACAAAAGTGGAAATATTTATTATGAAGTGATTGCATGTGTACCTAGATTAGTCAGAAGGAGGGACACTAGGTCCACTTCCTTTGGCTGTAGGAAGTTTGAAGGCTAGGTGGTGAAGAAATTATTGCATGAACTCTTCCTTGGACACTGGTTTATGATATAATCTTAAACGGTGGCCGTTGACCAATAGTGTGAATCCAATAGGGTCAATGGTTGTGAGTTGTACAACACCGTTGGGGAAAAATTATGCAACTTCATATGGTCCCAACCATCTTGTTTATAGTTTTCTTGTATTATCTTGATATTTGGAGTCATAAAGGAGGGCCTAGTTACCTGGCTGGAACTTCTTTTCCTTTATGTATCTATCATGCCATTTGACCCTTTGATTTTGCACTACCTTAGTATGATGCAGGGTTGTCTTTCTCATCTCATCCAAAGCATTCACTTGCATGATTATGTCCTTTTGTGCCTTAGATATGTCTATCACAAAATCCAATGCAGTCCTAAGAGTTTTATGCTCAAACTCAATAGGCATCATAGTTTTCTTCCCATACAACAATTCAAAAGGAGTGAAACCTGTGGTTGTCTTCCAAGTGGTCCTATAGGCCCAAACAACTTTTGGAAACCTATTTTCCCAATCCTTCTTGTGAATAGCCACTGTTTTTGTCAGAATTGCCTCAATTTCCTTGTTGTTCACCTTAGATTGGCTATTGGCTTGAGGGTGATAAGGGGTGGATTTCCTGTGCCTCACATTATATTCATTAATTAATGTTGTAACAAGGGTTGATGTAAATTGAGCCCTTTGATCTGTCACTATTTCCCTTGGGACCCAATAACGAGTGAAGATTTCCTCATAAAGAAATTCTATAATCTTATTATCTCTAGCATGCTTCATAGCTTTATCCTCCACCCACTTGGTCACATTGTCAATGAAAACTAAGATGTAGGATTTTCCATTTGATGGAGGATCAATGGGGCCTATAAAATCAAGCTCCCATTTATCAAATGGAGTGATGACTACCTGGGGGTAAAGAGGCATCTCATTAGATTTAGTTGGCCAACCCATCCTTTGACATCTATCACACTTCCTTGTATACTTTCCTGCATCCTTGTGAAGTGTGATCCAGTAATATCCTATGTTAAGAATCATTGTTGTCCTCTTGGGTGCAAAATTCCCTCCTCAAGGTTCATTGTGACATGCATGCAGTATGTCATATGTCTCATCTTCCCTTACACATCTCCTGATGACATGATCTAGTCTAGTGTAGAATAAACATCTTGCAATCCATGAGAAAGGAAAAGTCTTCTCAATGAGCACTCTTCTCTCTTTTGGAGAGAAATAAGGAGTAACTCTCCCTGTAACCAGATAATTGGCTATATTAGCATACCAGGGTGTATGCACACCGATGGAAAACAAATTTTCATCAGGGAAAGAGTCATCAATGATTTGAGTGTCCTCTGATGTAGTCAATTTGGAGAGAAAATCTGCTACAACATTTGCCTTCCCTGGTTTATCAATAATGGTGATGTTAAACTCTTGCATTAGCAACAACCATCTTGCTAGCCTTCTTGAAATCAAGGGCTTATTCATGAGGTATCTTATGGCTGCATGGTCTATATGAACAAAGATCTGATACCCTGTTATGTAATACTTGAACTTGTTAAGGGCATAGATGAATGGAAACATCTCCTTCTCTATCACTGTGTAATTGAATTCAACTCCTTGTAATTTTTTACTAAAAAAGTAGATTGCATTCTCAATTGCTCCTTCTTTCTATCCCAGGACAACTCCTCTATCATAATCTGATGCATTTGTATGAATATGAAAAGGAAGCTCCCAATTAGGGCCTTTGAGTACATGAGCATGGGTTAAAGTTGCTTTCAAATCAAAGAATGCTCTGTCACAGTCCTTTGTCCACTGGAACTCAACATCTTTAGTTAGGATATTGTACAATGGTGCTATCATTTTACTAAAATCTTTGATGAAGCGCCTATAGTAACCTGCATGTCCCAAGAAACTTCTAACATCTTTTTGTTTTGCAAGAATAGGTAGATTGGTAATCACCTCAATCTTGGCGGGGTCTACTTGAATTCCTCTTTGAGAGATGTAGTGACCAAGGACTACTCCTTCCTGCATCATCATGAAGCGTTTCTCATTGTTCAAGGACAAATTATGGTCTTCACATCTCTGTAAAACCTTCCTTATATTCTCTAATGTTTCTACAAAATCAACACCATAGGTAGTAAAATCATCCATATAGATCTCCATGCAATCATGTGAGATATCTAAAAATATACTAATGGCTTCCCTTTGAAAAGTTACAGGTGCATTACACAACCCAAATGGAAGTATTGAGTAGGAATAAGTCCCCCATGGATAGGTAAAATTTGTCTTCTCTTCATCTTTAGGTGCAATCTATATCTAGTTATAACCGCTGAATCCATCTAGAAAAGAAAAGTATTACTTTCTTGCAAGTGAATCCAATACTTGGTCTATGAAGGGAAGGGGAAAATGATCCTTTTTAGTGGTAGAGTTTAGTTCTCTGTAATCAACACAAACTCTCAATTTACCTCCCTTCTTAGGTACAATCACTAATGGGAACACCCACTAGCTGTCTGAGATAGGGTAGATATATCCTGCATCCAATAATTTATGTAATTCCCCTTTCACTATTTCCCTCAATGTAGGATTAATTCTCTTTTGTGGCTACCTTACTGGAGTACATTCATCTTTGATATATATCCTATGAGTACAGAGCTTGGGGTCCAATCTTTTCATGTCATGGTAGTCCCATGCAAATGCATGCTGGTGGGTCTTCAACAGGTTTGTTAGGGACAATTGTTTCTCTTGACTCAACTTGCTTTTAATATTCATACATTTCCATTTTGACACTTGAACTTGTGTAGTTAACTCAATCATAGCTGTTTCACTAATGCTTGGCATTTTTAGTTCATGTGGCAACAATGTATGAAGCATATTAGTTGCTACAGGAAGTTTAGTTGCAGGAAGAGTAGGCAGAAGTGTCTTCACTGGACCTACATAACCAAATTCCTAAGAGGATGATGCTTCATGCACCTCACAATGGTTATGAATGATGTTGGAAAATACTTCATCTTCTTCTTGAAGTTGCATGAAAGAACTTCCGCCTAACATCATGAGTTGTGCCACTGAATTGACTTCCTTGGCCTCTTCTCCAACATGTGGCCATATGGGGTTATCCATATCATGGGATGGTTCAGCAAGAGGGTAGAGAACAAGATTTTTGGTGCTTTTCCCATTAGAAATAGTCATGTCCACTGACTGAAATCCAATGTAAGCATCTACTGTGGCTAGCCATGGCCTTCCTAGAATAATGGGATACTCGCCTAGTGTAGCTTTAGGAGAAAGAATCATGAAATACGTTGGGTACTCCCGAGAGTCTAGAGTTACCACAAGGTCTTCTACTATACCATCTGGTTTGACAGTGAAACTATCAGCAAGCTGCAGGACAGTAGGAGTAGGTCTCATGTTTGCAACGTTTAGTTGTTGACATAGGATATCCTTACTCATCACATTTATTGCTGCTCCCAAGTCAATTAGAGCATTCTTTATTTGGATCCCATTTATAACAACTCCTACCACAAGACTACCTGGGTTAGTGTATTTGGGAACAATAACTTTCCCAAGCATGCTATTTGCTAACTATCCCACCACATGAATAGTGGTGGGGTCTTTCTTTTTTCTTTCCTTGCTTTTTGAGGCATGCTTCCTTGATTGCTTTGCCATATATAGGGACACATTTTATGGCCTGAAACAAAGTGTATCTTGACATATATATGTTTCAACTGATATAAAATGTCAAAGGTTGTTTCCTCCTCTTCCTTTTGTTTAACAACTTCTTACCTTTGAGGAAATGATGGATCTTGACCAGTCTGTTGAATTAGTTTAGGATTTTTAGGCACACTTGGCTGAATGGGGACATTCAGAGGCTCCTCTTCCTTCGTAGGGAGCTCAGTGATGATGTGAGTGGAAGGAGCTAGCAAAGTGGTTCCTGAACATAGATGGATGTCACTCACACTCACAACATATGCAGGGAATTGATTAGGATTTGTAGAATAGACCGGCTGCTGTTGTGGTTTATTATTTGGGTTAGGTGTGGGCTAGGCTAGCAACTGAGTAGGTATAGGTGTGCTAGAACTTGAGCTAGTAGGAAGAGGCATTATAGCAAGCTGTGAAGGTGGCTGCATGTAGCTAGTTGTTTGGTTTGGCCATTGTTGTCCTCCCCTCCATTGGGATGTTTACTGCTAGTTTCCTAGAGGTGGCTGCCAATTCCCTTGGAACTGCTGCCAATTCCCCTGAGATTGTTGCCACTGGGGTGGAGAGGTTTGGTGATTAGGCCAAGTATTTGGAGGGTTGTTCCGAGGCTAAGGTGGATATCCTCCATAGTTGGATGGGTATGGGGGTTTCCATTGATTACCAGATGCATACTAATTGAAATAAGGCCCAACATAAGATAATGGATTTGATGGCATACCTTGTCTTAGGGCCCATGTTCTCCTTTGTGCAATGTAGTAGAATTGATCATCGTCACCCTGGATTGGATTGAACTCAGGTGGGATTTTCTTGCTATCAATGTTAGCTACCATTTTTCATCTGCAGTCCTTCTTCTTTTGTCTGTAATGAGGGCAATATTCTGCCAACATTGCCTCTGCCTCCTCATGTTTCTTCTTTGCTTGAAGTGTTTCCAGCTGAGTAGCCAAATTTTTTATGATGTATTGTTTGAAATCTACCAACAAGTGAGTAATCTCCATCCTTGAAACTCCATTGGTGGATGATTTACCTATAAAGGATTGGTAACCTCTCCCTTTATTTGAAGTTGCCCTGGAATAGTTCTGACACATATTCTTAATATCATCCCAAGGAACTTGGGTGATATCTCCTCCCATCAGGTCCAAAGCATCCATGCAGTTGTCATTGATCCCTCTAAGGAAGAGAAACTTTTGAGACTCTTCATTGAGTGTATGACGTGGAGGTTTCTACAGACAAAATAGAAACCTTGAAATGTAGTCCTCCAAACTCTCATCTTCCTTCTGCTGCATCCTAAATATGTCATCTCCTCTCATATCATTGCCCCTACAATATTCTTTGTACTTCTCAAGAAACTTTATCTTCATATCATCCCAAGTCTCAACAATATTCCTACCTAAGCTCATAAACCATCTTAATGTGGCTTCTTTCAAGATGGTAGGAAACAACTTAAGCCTATGAGCATCAGTGGTATAGTCATAGCTTCTGCAGAGGATATCAAACTCAAACAAGAATGTTTCAAGGTATTCTATGACAAGCCCATAGAACTTAGGAAGGACTGAAGTAGGGATATTTTTGAGGTTGTCAACTTCATTCTGATGAGTGATGGGAAATGGAAAAGATGGCTGGTTGGGTTTTTATTTTGTTTGCATCAGCCATGCCTGCTTGGTGGAATTCCAAAGCAAGTGGATTCTCAATTAGATTTTGGTCTTTAGAGGAAGTGTTAGAACTGGTTAGATTGGGAAATGCATCAAAAAAAGGGTGTGCCTCTTCTTCTTCTTCATCTCTTGGCATATTTTGAAGCTCTTCTAGCTGGAATGGGTCATTAGGAAGGAATCTCCCATAAGCATCTCTTCTCCCTCCTCTATGCATGCAGTATCAATTCAGTGTCCACCAACTCACACAAAGAATTGGTGAAAGAATAGCAGATCATTACTTTCCTAAATGAAGGGTATGCTAAGATCAAACTTTCAGAAATACAACAAGAAAGAAACTATCAATGACTCCAAAGAACTTCCTAGTTTGACACCATCCCCGACATTGGCGCCAAAAATGTTGGCCTCCTCTAATGGTTTATTAACTAAGCCCTTAGAGCTGTGACTTAGAGATTGAACATTTGCACTAAGTAACTATCTTACTCATTATGAAGGTGCATTTCATTGTCAACCTAGGGATGTAAACTTGAAATGGGTCAGCACTGTATGTGCACTAGGACTTCATTGTAATCATCCATAAACTAGGAAAGAAACAATGCTGGAAATGAAATGTTGGAAATAAATAAACTTAAACACTAAGCATGAATTAAAATTTGCACTAAGCATTAACAACTGGATTGGAAATGAAAGATAGAAATGGAAATCTCAGCAAACAGACAGGAAACTACTTTGTTTGCCTTGGTTGTAGGAATAGTCACATAACAAAATCTCAGTGGCTATAAGAACAAATAGTTGCTGAAATTGAAACTAACTATTGAACAAAAAATAAATTTTAAATTAAATAGGTGGAATTCTCACCAAGTGTCCCCCCTTGGGCAAGTCTCCCTTAAACTAACTCAAATGCAACAACTCATAATATCATATTATTTCTTTGAAGCATGAGTACAACATCCCAGTGATATGACTTTATTACTGAAACTAGAAAATGCGAATACAAACTCAAAACATCCAACCTTATCAAAAGGGGAATCTGACTATTATTTATAGAGAGAAAAACTACTGATTAACCCTAACTACCTAGGCAATTGACTCCAAAATAAGAGGATTCCAGTTATTGAAAGCATAAAAAAATATGTAGGAAGTTATGCATGTGCCAAATTGGTCAAATCAGACTTGCTCCAATGAGAATCTAGCACAACACACTCCCTAGAATTGCTCAACAAACAAATATGACTATTAAAAAGGTAGTTACAATCTTTTATTTGAATTAGGAATTTCCCTCGATTGAGAGTTTTCCCTCCTTTGACCTTTTAATGACCACCTTTTTGATTCTCTTGGCAATCGACTAGCTGGCAGAAATTCCTCCACTTTGCAAGCTTTGTTGACATTAGCATCTACATAATGATATTATCACGCACAAACAATTGCATATCCAAAACTACCTTAAAGTAACATCTATTCAATCCACATGTAAAATTAACATAAATAATTCACATAGCATGTTAATGTCATTAAAAGTCACAAGGATAAACTTATGCCCAAGGTCTATGGTTCTAAGGAAATAACATGGAAAATGTCAACAACCAAGTGCCAAAGTCTATGATAGCAACAACAAACGTATAATAAACACTATCAAAATTGAGCCATTAATTGGACTCATCACTGTACATACCTCGTAGCATTAATGTGGTATAACCTGATACAATGCTGGTATCTTAGTTTATAAATGGTTGGAACACCTTGGGTAGATGGCCATTAGAAATTTGACCTTATGTGCAATAGGCTTGTATAGTTGTTAGCTCTCTCATCCCGTGCCATAAAATTTTCTTGGAGGGGTGGATAGGGATTATATCCAATTGGAGGGATCATATTTCACCCCTATGATGAACTAAGGTAGGATGAAGACTTGGAGTCCAAATGTCTGTAGAAAAATTATGGTAAGTTTTAGGTAATGTTAATCAAGAGATTACTTCATTGGCATTTCTATTCTAAATCATTGGCATTAATGGATTAACTGGTTGTAGGCATGAATGGTAAATGAAATTGTTGTTGAAAATTAACTTGTATTGTTGATAGTGGTAGTCAATTAATCATTTATATCATGATTGTAATGTTGTAAAAAAAATCACGCTCATTGTCTCGATCTCTTTGGGGCTGTTGTCACATAGGTATCAAAGCATAGATTTTGACCTTAGGACCTAGGTGCTCCCACTTCATTGCACTAATATGACTATTTGGTATTGGAAATCACGGTTCATGTAAGAAAGGGAAGAAATAAGGCTTTAGGGAAGCAACACCATTGACGAGATGAGCCAAAAGGATCCAAAGCCACACTCACTGTATTGCCAAAAATTAAAGTAGAGACCATATCTGACACCAAACCATTGGTTGTAAACATTAAACGACTTAAAATTCACAAAGGAAAGGAAATAGCCAAATCCTCCAAGATTCATGAGCCCCCAAGGAAATGTCCACACTCAATCCCTAAGTACAAACCCTTAGCTATTAGGGACTTTCCTTTCAATTGTGGATGCAATGCTCCAACTCTCTCCAAGGAAGCCATTGTGGAGTATAATCATGTTCATGCTAATATGTCTGTACTATGGGAACCTTAGATGAGGAAGACCCTGAAGAGGAGGAAACTCCTACTATGTGATTGAAATATATAAATATTAATAATCATCATCGCAATTATGTAAAATATTAACTATTAATGATAATATGTATATATATGCTTATTGTGTCATCATGGTATTGAGAATTTTATGGAATGTTGTGAGTACTGAATTATCCTTTGAATTTTGTCGCAAATTTTTAATTTTTTTAACAAACAAGATTTAAGAAATTTAAAATTGATTAACAATGCTAATTAAAATAATACTCTCCTTTACATCATAGAAAAATTACTACAATGAGGACATTAAGGAGGGGAGAAATTCCTATCCATGCCAAGATCCTATGAGCAAGTAGGGGTACAATTTCATCACCTCCTACTATAACCGTGGAGTTGCAAGCTAGTTGAATTCCCTTGTGCCAAAATAACATTGCAAGAGCAACAAATTGAGGAATTGACTAGGTAGAAGGATCAAGGGACCAACCATAACACTGTCATAGGGATTGAGGAGATATATAGGGAGATCAATGAACAAACTAATCCAGACTATGAAATCAACTCCAAAATTACCACTTATAGTCATTCTCTTACAAGGTAACAATGAGATATGGGAAATGAACTAATGATTTGAGAATTGAAGAAGATGCAAGTACCGAAGTTCAGTGATACCATGGGTAGAGATGCAACTAAATCTTGGATAGTAGGATGAATAAATATTTTGGGCTTTTGGATCTAAACACCAATATCAAGGCTAGAATCACCATCTACCAACTAGAAGGTGAAGCTTCGATGTGGTGGTACCATCTGGTGGAAATAAACAATTATGACATAAGTCAGCTCACTTGGGAAAAGTTCACCAGATGGTTTTGTAAGGAGTACTTGTTTTCTCATAATTGAGATCAAAAGATAACCAAATTTTACTCCCTACATTAAGGGGGAGTGTCAGTAGTAGAACACAAGGTCAAGTTCATGAACCTACTTTGTCATGTGCACTATGTGAAAGAAGAAGAGGATCGAGTGAACAAGTTTGTTTTGGGATTGAATAAACATATTTTTTTATGCCACCAAGAAAGTTCTCAACTTAAAAATTTGAAACAAGTTGTGGAGGTAGCCTTCATCACTGAGGAGAAGCATAAGAGCAAGTAGGAATGTAAATGAAAGAAACATTCTTCCTACTTCTCAAATAATGAACAAAAGGATTCTTAGAAAGCTAAGCCTAAAGGAAAGGATTCCCAATGGTTTAAGAGGGGCCAAAATTACAAGGAGAATCAAGGGTCAGATAGTTGGAAAGACAAGGGAGACAAAAGACATAAATCATCCAGGAAAGTGGCTCAGGTTGACTCCATGAGAGGCAAGGAAGTCAAAAGAGGACTGGTGGATGGATGTTGGATGTGTGGAGGAAACCACTACACGAGTGAGTGTCCCAAGAATCCAAACAAGATCACTAATCTCATCGCTCGAATTTATGTAATTATGGATAACCATCAACTAGACCAATAGGCCTCCCTAATAAAGCTCCAAGGTACACTTTCTGGCCAACCTATTACTATTCTAGTAGATTTAGGAGCCACAAATAAATTTATATCTCCTACTATAATACAAAAAATTAGAATTGATTATAAGTGTCTAAGTTGAGAGGAGATGGAGGTTGAGTTTGGTTTAGATAAGACACAAAAGATCAAGTTCTATCTATGCGGAGCTGAAATCAACATAGGAATTATTAAGACTAAGGTAAACCTATGGGTCACCTAGTTAGGATCCTATGACCTATTCCTAGGAATGGATAGGTTCCAAGAGTATCAAGCTAGGTTGGATTGCTACAATAAGAAGATTGAATGTCTAGATGATCAACTAAAACTTGTTATTCTCTAGGGAATCCAAAGACCTTTAGTGTTGAGAATAATCTTAGCCATGGAAGCTAAGAGTGCAGTAAGAAAGGGAAGAAAAATTCATCTACTGAAGGTAGAGGAGGGTAGAAAGGACCCAACTCCTAGCTTTGAAGATCATCCAAACCTCCAAGAATACCATGATGTCTTTCTCAAAGAGTTGCTAGGATTACCTCCTAAGTGATGTTTCTAGATTTCATAATAGATTTGGTCCCAAGGGATAAACCTATTTTAAAGGCCCCTATAGAATGAACACGATTGAATTATAAGAGCTTAGATGTAGATACAAGATTTGATGGAGAAGGGATTAATTCAACCTAGTGTGTCCCCTTGGGGAGCCCCAATATTGTTCATTAAGGACATAATCTTGAGGTTGTGCATAGACTACCGAATGTTGAAAAAGGTGACCATTCGAAACAAATATCCTTTAACTAGAATTGATGGCTTGTTTGATAAGATGAAGGGAGTTGCTATATTCTCCAAAATATATTTAAGGTCAGGATATCACCAATTAAGAATCAAGGAAGAGGATATTCCAAAAATAATGTTTAGAATTAGGTATGACATCTATGAGTTCTTGGTAGGGTACTATCGACGGTTCATAGAGAACTTATCAAAATTATCCAACCCCATATAATATCCCTTCAATGAAAAGGGAAGAGGTTTGAATGGATAGAGAAATACAATATTTCTTTCCAAAAATTAAAGGAAGCTATTACTGATCTTGTAAGTTCCTGACCTGAAAAAATAATTTGTAGTTTGGATGAATACCTCTCCAGATGGGTTAGGTGGAGTTCTAACGGAAAATGGAAATGTGATTACCTTCAAGTCTAGGAAATTGAAGGATCATGAACTCAATTATCCTACCCAAGTCTTAGAGCTAGCCACAATTGTACATGTCTTGAAGGTATGGAAACATTATTTGGTAGGGAGACCCTTCAAGTTGAACACCAATCACAAAGGAATCTAATATCTATTCACACAACTTGATTTGAATGCACAACAAAGAATATGGTTGGGATTCCTAAGAAAATGTGAAGTGGATATTTCTAAATGTTAAGGGGAAAGAAAACCGAGTTACAAATTCCATAAGACGTAGTGAAAGATTAGCTGCAATAATTTAGCTAAAATTTGAATTTCTAGAAAAGATCAAGATGTAGGTACAAGATCTCTTTTGTTAGAAAATGAAGTTAGAAGTGAAGTGAAGGATTAACAAGCAACTAATTACCATGTGGGAAATGATGGAGTCCTTCATTACTTGCACAACAAATTTATGTACCTGAAGAGGGAGGTTTAAAAATAAAAATTCTTGTAGAAGGCTATATTGCTCCCTATTAAACAGATTTGGGGGTGACTAAAATATACACATCTATTTAAAATCTCATTACTTTTGTTTGGGAATGAAGAAGGAAATAACTAGTTATGTCATCAAATGTCCTGAATGCTAGTGAGTTAAAGAAAAACACTATCATCCTACAAGAACCCTCTATCCTCATGATCTGCCTTGGGACAAATGATTGTTAATTTCCATGGACTTCATGACTAGGTTACCCAAAAATCATAACCAACATGACAATATTTTGGTAGTGGTTGATAAACTAACCAAGTTAGCACACTTCATACCAAGCAATGTAAAGGATGATTCCCCACTCTTAGCTAAAATATTCATAAAGGAAGTCATTATACTACATGAGATGCCCAAGGTGATCATCTCTGATAGAGATAAGTTGTAAATAATTCTAGGTTTTGGACCTCTCTTATGGCTACATTAGATATGAAACTTAATTTTAGCACTACTTACCACCCTGAAATAAGCAGTCAAATAGGAGTTAACCAAATTATTATTTAGACATACTCCAAATGTATGCCATGGATCAACCCACAAAGTGGGAGTATTTTACTTTAGTAGAGTTTTCATATAAAAATTCATACCATTCCTCCATTTAAATAACACCATTCAAAGCATTGTATGGTAGGAAGTGTAGAACGCTTATATAGGATAGGATAGTTTAGAAAATTATGTAACTATTGGGTAGGAGCTTCTTCAAGGATATGAAAATCAAGTGAAAATCATAAGGGAAAGGGTGAAGGATGCTTTAGATCATCAAAATATTTATGGTGATGCAAAGAAGAATTTGAGGGAATCTTTAGTAGGTGAAAAGGTGTTTATGTATGTCAGACCTCATAAAATCTCAATAAAGTTTGGGAAGGTTGCTAAGCTAGCTCTGCAATATATACTTGGAAATTTGAGATACTTGAGAAGATTAGTCATGTAGCTTATCGAATAGTTCTTCCACCATCTCTCTCTCACATTCATAATGTATTCCATGTATCTTTGCTTAAGAAATATATTGTTTTCCCCACACATGTAATTAATTGGAAGGAACTATAAGTGGAAGACACAAGAGATGTCCACCTCAAATTGCTAGTAGTTATAGATAGGCACAACCTACAGTTGTGCAACCGAACCATCTAGAAAGTTAAGTTCATGTGGGATCAATATGAGGAATAGGGAGCTACTTGGAAAGATGAAAATGTAATTAAATTAGAATATCCATAGTTGTTTAACTAAGCTGAGCCAAATTAATTCCTAAGGGGGGGGAGTATGTCATATCCCCTAGGACTCATAATTTTCTTGCATGAACCCTAACACCATAGTAATTTGAACTAGGGGTAGATTTATGACCATATTACATTAAATGAACTTATATGTGTTGGTATGTGGTGACTGATCATGCTATACTGTATAGCCCATGGTATACTGTACACCTCGACACATATCCTTTCCGGGGTCCGAGGCCGGGCCAGGCCTCGGGTAGGGGTTTGGGGGCGGCAGCCCCTGAGAAAAAATTTCCTCCTACTTTTTTCGCTTTGTCACAAAAAAAGAAAAAATCAACGAAAAAGAAAAAATCCAATTTTGTAGAACCCAAAATCTGGAAGCTTCTAAGCTTGTTAAAAAAGGGGTTCAGATGGGTGTTATAGTATGATGAAAAATGCGATTATTCACAAGATTGTAATAAGTTTTGTATTGGATAATAAAAGTATTGGATGGCTGCGGTTTGGTGGATGTAGCCCAGATTGGTTGAACCATGTTAAATTCTTTGTATTATGATTTATTCTGTGTGTGTTTTAGTTTCTCTATTTATTAATCAAATCTACATTTAATTATTAGATATTTGCCATTTCTAACCCTAACAAGTGGTATCTGAGCGGGTTGTGTTTCGATTATCATCTGTAGGAAGGTCTCACAAATGAGTGGGAGTCTCGCGGTTGAGTGGGAGCAATGGCAGACGAGGGTAAGAAGGTTGAGAAGTTTAATGGGAAGAACTATCAGTTATGGAAGATGCTGATGGAGGACTATCTCTATCAGAAGGATTTATGGCGGCCATTGGAATGGAAAATCAAGAAACCCGCAACAATGTCTGATGAGGACTGGGAGATTTTGGATAGAAAGTATCTTGGTAGTATTCATTTATGCCTGACACAATCAGTGGTATTCAATATTACAAAAGCAAAGACAACTCAAGAGTTGATGGAAACCCTGGCGAAGTTATATGAAAATCCTTCTGCTTCAAATAAGGTATTTCTTATGAAGCGTTTATTTAATATGAAAATGGTAGAAGGTGGGTTAGTTACTGATCATTTAAATGAGTTTAATACGGTCACCAGTTAATTAACTTCTGTAAAAGTAAACTTTGATGAAGAAGTTAGGGCTCTTTTGATTCTGTGTTCTTTGCCTGAATGCTGGAATAGCTTGGTAATGGATGTTAGCAATTTTGTTTCTAGTTCGAATACATTGGAATTGGATGATGTTGTTGGTGTTATTTTGAGCGAGGAAATTCATAGGAAAAGCTGAGGTGGAACATCCACATTAGGCAGTGTTTTGAATGCAAAAAGTAGGGGCAGAACAAAGGAGAGAGGAAACAATTATGGAAATCATGGGAAATCATGAGGAAAATCAAAGGACAAAAGGTCCCAATCTAGAGACAAGAGGGATTGCTGGTACTGTGGTAAGCCAGGTCATTTGAAGAAAGATTGTTGGGTATGTGCAGGATCATGATGGGCCAAAAAGTGGCAATATGATGGGCATGTGGCTGATGACTATTTTTTTACCCAAAATTGATGAAATGAAAAGGGTTTTTAAAGGAGATTCTCAATTTTCCAATCGATATAAATTATGCTTTACTTTGAATTTAATAAGTAATTATTATTCATTTTCTATTCAAATTATGACTAAAGTCTTGATTGAGAGGTTCATTGAAAAACATCTATAGCTTCAATGGTATCACATTTTTGAATCCAAAACATGTGTCACATTCTATGCTTTGCATACTATAGGATTAAAAACAAAAAATTGAATTTCATGAAGTTTTGACCAAGTTAAGGTGGTTAGACATACAAGCTTTTATATTTTTAAAATTTTGTAATAAAAAATCATAATTAATTATTTACTTAGAAAAAATTACAAAAATATGCATCACATCTGGGGCATGAGTCCTCTACTTATAATTAAAATCTTATAAAAAAAATATTATCATTTTATTGTGTTAAGGTGGTTAGACAAACACCTACTTTTATTTTTTCCCCGAAATTGAAGTACCATTGCATTGAAATTTCAAATTTCCACCAAATATATATATTTTAAAACAAACTCAGACTTAGAAACTACATTCAATTTTTCTATAGATTCTATTCTTACATATTTTGAAATAATATAGATAACTTATTCAAATTTTTACGCCAAGTTGTCTAATTCTAATTTTCAATTTTTGCCACTTTAACGACCCGTTTTTCATGATGATCCTACACATACCTTTTTGGTCTCGAAAAATAAAGGAGACAAAAAGGAAGGAAGTAAAGAGGAAAATGTGGTAAGTAATAAATCTGATGAGGATGCTTTGATTCTTTCCCTTGATAATGCTGATGATTCTTGGGTGTTAGATTCAGGGGCTTCATTTCATGCTACCCCCCATAGAAGTTATTTTCTTGATTATGTCCAAGGGGATTTTGGGATGGTTTATTTAGGAGATAACGAACCCTGTCAGATTGTTGGAAAGGGAAGAATCAAGATTAAGTTGTAGAATGAGAATCATTGGCTACTACACGAGGTAATGAATGTTCCAAAGTTAAGCATAAATTTAATTTGAGTAGGGCAACTAGATGATGAAGGTTGTGTTGTTACATTTAGTGATAAAAATTAGAAGGTCACAAAGGGTGCCTTAGTGGTAGCAAAAGGCGTGAAAGTAGGCACCTTATATCTTTGTACAGGTCATACTGTTCCTTCTACTTTAATTGTTACGGAAAAAGATCAATGTTTAGGAACAGTTGCAGTAGTTCAACAGGTAGAAGATCATACAATTGTTGTGGACTTTGAATCAGCACTGTGGCATAATAGACTTGGGCATATGAGTGCAAAAGGTATGAAATTACTTCATTCAAATAATGTTTTACCAGGTCTAAAATGTGTTAATATGGATTTCTGTGAAAGTTGTGTGTATGGAAAACAAAAGAGAGTAAGTTTTCTCAAGGATGGGAAGCAAAAGAAAGATGAGAAATTGGAGCTTGTGCATATGAATGTATGGGGACTAGCTCAGGTATCTTCTCTTGGTGGCTCTCTGTATTATGTTACATTCATTGATGATGGGACTAGGAAGGTATGGATTTATTTCCTTCGGCATAAATTTGATGTTTTTGAAACTTTTAAAAAATGGAGAAGCTTGGTTGAGAATGAGACAGGTAAAAAGCTAAAATGTCTTAGATCTGATAATGGTGGTGAGTATTGTAGCAAAGAGTTTGAAGATTATTGTTCCTCTAATGGTATTCGTAGACAGAAAATGGTTCCAAGGACTCCACAAGAAAATGGAATGGTTGAGCGCATGAATAGAACAATAATGGAGTGTGCATGGACTATGAGATTGCATGCTGGCCTGACTTTAAAAATGTGGGCATAGACTGTAAACGCTGTTGTTTATTTAATTAATAGAGGTCCCTCTAATCCTTTGGGTTGTGGTATTCCAGTGGAAGCATGGAAAGGTAAGAAGGTGAGTTATTCTTTTATCAAAACCTTCAGTTGTGAAGCATTTGCACATGTAGATTATGAAAATAGAACCAAGCTTGATGCAAAATCAAAGAAATGTGTATTTTTTGGATATGGCATTGATGAATTTGGTTATAGGCTTTAGAATTTTGAAAATAAAAAAATTGTGAGAAGTAGGGATGTCATATTCAACGAGAAAGTGTTGTACAAAGATCTGTTGCTACAGCATGAGAAGAAAGAAAATGATTATGCAGTGTTGAATGATATTCCAAACAATAATGTTTCAGTGGTTCCTCATGCTGGGCAACAACATCAACAACAAATACCACAAAATCCTGTTAGATGATCTTCAAGGATAAGTAGACCTCTAGAAAGATTCTCTCCCTCTTTGTATACTATTTTGTTAACTAATGTTGGTGAACTAGAATATTATGATGAAGCTATGTAGGTGGATACCAAGGTTCAGTGGGAGCATGGAATGGAAGAAGAAATGTACTCCTTGCTAAAAAATCAGACTTGGGAATTATGCAAGTTGCCTGTAGGTAAAAAGGCTTTACCAAACAAATGGGTTTATAGGCTGAAAGAGGATGGAGGTAAGAAAAGATTTAAAGTTAGATTAGTTGTAAAGGGATTTGCACAGAAAAAGGGTATTGATTTTGATGAGATTTTTCCTCTAGTTGTTAAAATGACTTCTATTCATATTGTTTTAAGTATTGTGGCTGCTGAAGATTTGCATTTAGAACAACTTGATGTTAAAACAACCTTTCTCTATGGTGATTTGGAAGAGGAAATATATATGGACCAGCCACAAAGATTTGAGGTCAAAGGTAAGGAGAAACTAGTGTGTAGATTGAAGAAAAGTTTATATGGCTTGAAGCAAGCACCTCAGAAATGGTACTTGAAATTTGATAGTTTTATGGTTGAACAAGGCTACATTCGGTGTAATTCTAACCATTGTGTTTATTTTAAGAGGTTGGATAATGATAGCTACATTATTTTATGTTTATATGTTGATGACATGCTTGTAGCAAGGTCTAACATGGATCACATAAGTGAGCTAAAACAACATTTAGAAAAATCTTTTGCTATGAAGGATTTGGGGGCAGCAAAGCAAATCCTTGGTATGAAAATTTGTAAAGATAGGAAAAACATAATTTTTTTATTATCTCAAGCTAATTATGTTCAAAAGGTGTTGTAGAGATTTCATATGGAGAATGCAAAAGCTGTCAGCACACCTTTGCCTAGTCATGTTAAATTGACTAAGGATATGTGTCCAAATACACAAGAGGAGGAAGAAAAAATGTCCAAGGTACCATATGCTTCAGCTATAGGAAGTTTAATGTATGCCATGGTATGCACGAGACCGGATATTGCACATACCGTAGGAGTTGTTAGCAGGTATTTGAGTCATCCTGGAGTTGAGCATTGGAAATGCAGTAAAATAGATTCTTAGGTACTTGAGAGGTACATCCAATAAATGTTTATATTTTGGGGGCTCTAACACTGATTTAAAAGGCTATGTTGACTCAAATTTGGCATGGGATATAGATACCAGGTGGAGTACCACAAGTTATGTATTTATAGTTGGTGATACAACAGTGAGTTGGATTTATCGATTGCAAAAGGTGGTTGCTTTATCCACCACAGAGGCAGAGTATGTTGCTGCAACAGAGGCGGCAACGAAGATGATATGGCTGCAAATTTTTATGGATGAGTTGGGCAAACAACAGGCTAAAAATTACTTATTTACAGACAACCAGAGTGCTATACATCTTGCAAAGAATTTTGCCTTGCATTCTAAAACAAAACACATATAGTTGAGATATCATTTCATTCGGTTGGTGTTGGAGGATGGATAGGTCAAGCTGGACAAGATACATACATATGTCAATCCAATGGATATGTTTATGAAGTGGTGACAATGGAGAAGCTAAGCTCCTCTTTAGCTTCAGTTGGCCTTCAAGGTTGAATTCAAGTATAATAAAGCAGCAGGGTCCAAGGTACTTATTTCCAGTGGGAGCTGTAATTGTAGCAGTGTTGTCCAGGATCAGTCTCCAAGTGGGAGATTGTGTTGGTGTGGAGCCTGATCAGTCTCCAAGTGGGAGATTGCTGGTATGTGGCGACTGATCATGCTATATTATATAGCCCATGGTATACTGTACACCCCGACACGTATCAACGAAAAAGGAAAAATATGATTTTGTAGAACTCAAAATCTGGAAGCTTCTAAGCTTGTTAAAAAAGGGGTTCAGATGGGTGTTACAGTATGATGAAAAACACGATTATTCGCAAGATTGTAATAAGTTTTGTACTAGATAATAAAATTATTGGATGGCTGCGGTTTGGTGGATGTAGCCCAGATTGGGTGAACCACGTTAAATTCTTTATGTTATGATTTATTCTGTGTGTGTTTTAGTTTCTCTATTTATTAATCAAATCTGCATTTAATTGTTAGATATCTGCCATTTCTAACCCTAACAATATGTGTGTGATGATTATGTTCTAAACATGCTAGTACTAATGAACATAAGTATAAACTTATCATGTTTTGGTGAAATCTAAATGCTTTGATTTTATTTATATTGAATTAGTTGGTGGACTTGTGTGAGATTTGTCATTAGATGTAGGTACCTGGGGTGCAATATGAGGTGGATTTTGTGGTATGGTGATGAGAGATAGATGAACTTAAAGCCATACCCCAATGCCAAACTATATAGGTAACCTCACCCTTGTTCTTAAGGTTTATTGAATCTAGGATCTAGTAAGAAATGTTGCTAGATGCTCTTGTAGTCGAACCTACAAGGTTGTCTAAGGTGATAATTCAACAATAACAAATTGAGCTCTCGAGCATATTAATTTCTCTCATAACCCTAAAAAGTTAGGCATCGAGGCTATTACCATCATCTATTTGGAAGCCATCAATGCCAGTCAAATTATTCTGTCCCATTGAAAGTATTGCCAATAAGGTAAATTCAATGTATAGCACCTAAATGAATAAATACATATAAATATAAATATGATGTTAAATAAAGCCTACTTAAACAAATAATAAATAACAATGAAATAAAATACATTTAAATAAAAAAACCCCATAAAAAACTCATAATAATAAAAAAAATAAAATAAAAAAAGAAGAAAAATATATGTAATGGAATGGCTAAATAAATTAAATATAGGAGGTGTTTCATAAAAGTAATGAAATAAATGAAATTAAGAAAGAAAAATGGGAGTAATCACATGAGAGGAAAAAAATGAATAGAGGCTTTGGTGTGCAGGAAGAAAACCCAAAAAATGGCGATTAAATTCTATCCACTATTTGTTGGAATATTAAGTCAATTTTATTTTTATTCTAATAGTGACAAATTCTAGTAGTGATGAATAGTTGAGAGTAATTTTGATAAATGTTCGACATGTAGTTGCATGAGTCACATTTTTTATTTTTGGAAAGTTTTGTTTGATAAGGACTCTACAACTCAGATTTCTTATACACTTTCAAAGTCATGTTTT
This sequence comes from Sequoia sempervirens, assembly GCA_007258455.2. Classification (NCBI taxonomy): domain Eukaryota; kingdom Viridiplantae; phylum Streptophyta; class Pinopsida; order Cupressales; family Cupressaceae; genus Sequoia; species Sequoia sempervirens. The sequence continues at coordinate 42,229 of VDFB02083587.1, forward strand.
CTGCAACTTTTGAAGGTTGTTGTAATTACAAATTTTTTGACAAATAAAAAATATGAAAGGTCTTTGCAAGTAGTTTTTTCCTGGTATAATTTTACCAGGTTTTCCATGTAAATATTATGTTATATTTGTGCTTATTATTTTTCTCTATTTATTCTACATTGTAAATTTTCTTACACTATTCTCTATGGCTTTGAGATAACCTATATTTATGAGGGATGGCCTAAAGCATGGTGATCATTCCCTTAGAAAGCATGGCGACCCTTAGTAAGGCATGATTTTTATAAAATTTGACCAAAATAATGTGCTTGAAAGAGATCAAACCCTTTTCCTCTTTAAATCTGTAATTTGGAAGTTAAGTTTAGGGGAGAAAAATCAAAGAAGAGAAGGAAAAAGGGCATGCCATAGTTGTGGAGACTCTGGGTGAAGTTGGCAGGAGGGAGGAAACAACTTAAGGTCCGAAACAACTCGTCATTTTGAATGCCATTATAGTAGGTCCTTCTTGTGCTTTGCATTTATTTTGTGGTCTTATTAACAATAAAGGATTGCTAAAGGCTTTTGATAGTTGCTGCTACTTAGGATAGGAGAATTTTTTTTATGTCGGAAGAGAATCTAACCCTAGCCAACTCTAAACCACCCTTTTTGGGCTCTACTTTCCCATTCCCATGAATTGGAAATTATTTTATGTAAAACATTATTCATAAAGTTTGACTTGGATGTTATTTGTACAATAGTTTTCTCACTTATTTTTATGATAATATTTTACCTTGTTCAAGGATTCACCTATTAATGACCGTGCCTAGTTTAAATAATTGATTTATAAGTATAGACCTTGGTTGTCTACTTGAAATTAATCCTTCGACATTCAAATAATAACATAACCACTACCTTCTCTCTCACTCCTCTCACTTGTAGGTAATTTTGATCATAAACTAAGAAGCATAGGGGTGTGTGCAAGAAGTTGAGTCCACTTTTTGGCCAAAAAGTGGAAGTGTTTTCCCTGATTTTTAGTATTTGACACATTTGACCTTAAAATTTGAAGCACTTAGAGATGAAATCTTTAAAAAAGTCACTAATCATAAAATGTAGTGCTCGAAGTCTAGTTTCCAAACATGTAATTTATTTCAATACCCAGATTGTACAAATTGAGTTTTAATAGGCATTTCTAAAAACCATTATTTAAAAGTCATTTTTTTTACCATACCATGCACGTGTACGACATCCATATTTTGACTTAAATTATCGTATTTTTCTAAATCCTTTTGGAAAAAGTTTTATGACTCACTGAAGCTTGCTCTTGATATTTTTTTGTAATTTTTTATTGAATATATTTTTTTTGTTAATTTTTATTAGGTAGATTTGTCATTTTGAAAAATCGTCGTACGACATGCATAAGATGACCTAAACTTATCATTTTCTGATTTTTTTTTCAAATTGAAAAGAATTTTCTGAAGTTTGCTCTCATGCAATCCGTTTGTTAAAATGTTATGTTGATCAAAAGTTATTAAAATAGTAAAAATCTAATATTTAAAGTTTATGGACCAATTTTATTAGAAATTAATTGAAAAATAGAAAAAATAATTTAATTACAAAAAATTACATATTTAGAATCTGCATTGTTTCATCTAAAATGGGTTTTAATTTCAGAAAATTTTGCAAAAAAGGTGGTCAGCCATATGTCCAAAGTCGGTATTTTTCTTTGACATTGTTAAGGCCTTCAACTTGCAGGTCAAACTAGGTTGAAGGCCTAGGTTCGAACTTCCAATGCTTTTCCTGAACCAAAAACCTTGGCAAAAACCCGCCCACGATGCAAAACAAAATTCAAATTTAAAAAAATGGGATCTCGATTATAAAACGGGATCCCGTTTATTAATAAACGGGATCCCGTACTATAATCGGGATCCCATTCCCATCCGACAGTATTCCAACCATTGTAAATGGAACGGGATCCCATTTCATAAACATGATCCTGTTACCTTTACAACGGCTCCGACATTCAATGTCGGTGAACGAGATCCCGATTATAGAGCAGGATCCTGCTTATTAATAAACGAGATCCCATTTTATAATCGGGATCCCTTTTTATAATAAGCGGGATCCCATTTTATAAACGGGATCCCGTTTATTTTATTTAAAAACATTGTGCAAAATTACTGTGAAGTCCTCAACTTTGCAACTTCATACGTACCACCGAGAGCACTAAAAATGAATTATTTTTCATAAGTTATTGTATTTACAGGTGGTGAATTTGATTTTTGGTTGATTTTATCAAAGGGAGCATCATCTACACCATTTTTGAAGTGAAATTGTGTTATTTTTGAGCTTGTTTGGAGGAACAAAAGGTTTCAATTTGCAATATGGATTGAATTTTTCAAAGGAAACATGAAGAAAACAATTTTTAAAGTGGAATTGTGGTAGTTTTCTACTTGTTTTGAGGAACACAAGAGGAAGAATTTTGTCGTAATAGGTATTCAACTTCCAATTTGGATTGAATATTTTGAAGTATTTCACTATTAACATTCATTTGTGCTTGAGAATTTTATAATTATGGGAGATAAAACTCGTAATAAGAGAAGAAAGACATTGACATTGACTCCTCAAGAAGTTGAAGCAAATAGAGAAAAAGAGAGACAAAGACAAAGAGAAAGAAGAATGAGAATGAAATCAATGAACGATGGTGGAGCAACCAATTGAACAACTATTGAAGATGAAAACATTGAAGATACCATAGTTGTAGATGAAGCTAATTTGCAAGGAGTCAATTTGGAGAAGAATATGATTATACAAACAAGTCCTACTATGTCTTCAAATCCCTCTTTGAATGTTAAGGAGAATGTTTCAATATGCACAAATCTAGGTACGTCTTCAAATCCACATGTTAGTGAAATGGTAAATTTGTATGTAGAAGTTTTACAAGATGCTGGATATAATGATGTTGACATTGACTATATTCAGAGAGATGAAACTTTTATAGAACTTGTTGAAAACAAAAAAGAAAAATCTTTTGTTGCAAATGAAAATCAAAATGATCATTTTCTTGAAAATGAAAACAAAACCTATATTTTTGATGAAAATGAAAATGAAAATGAAAACTATTTTGTTGATGAAAATGAAACATAAACCGCTTTTGTTAATGAAAAATGAAGATGAAAATGAAAATGAAAACCGCTTTTTGATGAAAAATGAAAATGAAAAAAAATGAAAAATGAAAAACCTTTTTGTTGATGAAAAATGAAGATGAAAATGTAAATGAAATGAAGATGAAGATGAAAAAATGAAGATGAAAAAATCTAGAATGTGATGTTGAAATCTTTTAATGAAAAATATTTTTTTTAAAATTGAAGCAGTGTTTTGATAATCTTCCCCGATCAAATTTCTGGAGGCAAATAAGAACACATGCTAATAGAATATACACCAAATTATTTTATCGTAAAAAAATTGCATTTCAATGTCAACTAATGATACAATTGATGAGAATGCAAAAAATGAGGAAAGTAATGAAAAGGTTAGGCTTTTATGTTAAACCAAAAAGAAAAGATCAATCATTAAAACATGCTATGTCTATTGTTGCTAGTGCCATTCAATCTATTGGGAAAAATAGTCGATCTAAAGATAAAAACATAGCAAGAAGAGCTATAACTACTACTATAGTTAATAAAACAACTTTGAATAAAAGAATGGTAAGCAATATTAGTGAAATTTTAAAAATGCATCCTAAAACATTACTAAGAGCGGCAAAAAGAAGAGAAAGTATAGAAAATGATCCTATCAATCAATGTTGGAGTTTTAGTGGACGACTACCGAGGTCTAATATAAAATTGAATGTTGAAATTAAATCTTTGATTGAAAAATATTGGCATGATAATACTAGGGTTTCATCTAATGCTAGAGATGTTTTAAAATTAAGGGTGGGGTCCAAAGTTCGCGATTCTCACCCAAAACACCTATTAGATACAACACAAACTCAATTTTATAGAAAATTTTGTAGCAATTCGAAGCACAATTGCACATTAAATAAGTCAGTTATCTTTGGAAATGTAAAACCCGTATGTAAAAATTAATACAATGAATATCTTGCTGTTGTAAAATACATGTTCAATTTCAAGTATTTTTATGATGTTTTTCGATATAGCACGCTGTACCTTGCATTCTAAACATGATTATACAGATTGTGGTATTGATATGCCACCGGGCAATAAGAGAGTTTATTTCGTGTTTGTTTTGTGAAAAATCTAATGATAAATTATTTTATTTAAGTTCTTATATTTCTGGAGAATGCATTAACTACGAAAATCTTTCATTTTTAAGAATTTGTTTGCATGAAAGTGTTGATCATGATTTTGGACAACAATTAGTAGACATCAAAAGATTTAGGAATGTTCACTATTCTTTAAAAGATGGAAAAATAGGAAAGCGTTGTGATTTAGTTATAGAAAAAGTTAGTGTGCATGCATTTATGAGGAATTTAATAATAAATTGTACCAAAATATGTTATGCACTCTAAACATGCTTGATGGCTTGATGGCCAATTTCGCGCATGTAGAAACACATTTCCAATTGGTACTATACTTTCATGGTTGATTTTGTAGGAGAATTATACTACCCCAAGTAAGAGGAAATCTCAATCTCAATATTATAATTTAGTGCAAGTAGCTATGTTTGTCCATATTGTTTATAGACATGTAGATGATAGCAATCGAGGATGATAGAATTTTTTTGAGGGAGTATCATTTTTATTTGAGTGACACCTGGTTACACTCATTAGAGTTTGTTCAATATTGTTTCAATATATTTTACAAAAATTTAAGAGAAAGAGGAATCCAGATGATAAAACACCTCATATGGTCAGATAATTGTATGAGGCAGTTCAAGAATGCTCGAATGTTCTATTGGTTAAGTAGGGTTCACAGGGAACTTAATGTCCAACATATATGCAATTTTTTTGAAGCTGGGCATGGTAAAGGAGAACATGATGGAGTTGGTGCATGTGTCAAAAGAATTTTTGCTAGAGAACAATTAAAATTCAAGGATTCAGTCAAATTTAAAAATGCACATGAGATTGTGGATTGGTGTAATAGAAGATTATATACACTTGGTTCGATTGATTACTCTATAGTTCATCAATTCTTTTGGTTGGTGGAAGAAGAGAACATTGTATCTAGAGTTGATTGTGAGACAATTAGTGGATCTACTTAAATGGTATCTATTTAGAGTGCATACCACACATGGACTATTTGACAAGGAGCTTGCATTTTTTTGCCATTTTGTATCTCAGAGATTGGGAAGCTTGTGAAAATACAGAATGGGTTGAACAGTGGCAGCAAAGATCGTTGACACCTGTAGAAGCACATAATCAATATGAAATAACTATTGAAGAAAATGATCAATTGTTTGCATCTAAAGATTATGATCATGTTTCAGACCTTGTACAAGAAGGTAATTTTAATTTAATTTATTTCATTTTATTTTTCTTTATTAAGTTATTTTTTAATACTAAATTAGTTATATGGATATGCACAAGTTATTAAATCAAATTTTGTTGGCAGGACACATGTATGCAATTATTGCACCTGAGGGGGATGAAGAGCAAATAGAATATTGGTTGGATCGTTGTGTGGAAACTAAACATAAGTTGTTAACACCTCGAGAAGATGATGATGGCTTTCATTATCCAACAGGTACAGTGATCCCCTTAAGACACTTCCTTAAGCAAATTTTGATAACAAGTTTTAGATCCCCTTAAGCAATTTTTTAGAACAAGTCTTTGATCCCCTTAAGTAAAATTTGAGAAGTTATTTGATGGTGGTTTTTGAACATGTTTTCCAATAGGATCAGTGGTGGTTGTTGGCACTTGGCTACGAAAATACTTGAGAAGAAAGAATGGTCTACTTGCATTCAAAGACTATGAAACACATAAAAAGATTATGCATTAGTCACATTTGGTGGTGGCAACAAATATAAAACTAGAGCGGTATCGTGGAAGACCTTCAAAAAAATTGCTATGGTCAATTTCTATGGAAGAACATGAGGCAATCATAGATGCATTGCAAAAAAGAGAGGATGCAGATGGTACAATGGATTAAGTAAAATATAGGTAAATATAGTTTTAGTTTTATTTTGTCCTTTTAAATACATTAAATACATGTTTCACATTGGTCAAGTGTGTTATTAGTTGAAATGATTTAAATTGTTCTTTATATATCCTTAAGGCATAATCACAAAAGGATCTAGTCCATGCAAATTCAACCTAGACAACATGGAATACTTTGGCAAAAATAGGTAATTATTAAATTATATTTAAATACATGTTTTGATTACATATTGATATTGCTTGGACATTAATAGTTAAACATTTATTGTCATTTCAGATCCTAAAGCCATCATTGCATTGATCTCATACTTTGAAACAAAAAGGAGATGCCCGATTCAACCTACAAACATATGAAATACTTTTAAATGTAGGTACTTGAGTTGTGTACATATAGATAGTTTTATATAAATTAAAATATGTATGTTCTGATGATTTCATTGATATTGCTTGCACCTTTTTGATATCAGGTGGTGTGAAGACCTAGTACATTTCGGGAATGAGTTTGAGATGTTCTTGAGATGGTATATCCAAATTTTGTAAACATTTTTTTTAGATGACATATATGTACATACATACTTACAAAATAAACATACTCTATGTACTTATGTATCAAATCAATATTCTATATTAGCATATTATGACCCTTTAATACATTCTTAAGACATTCTATTATAACCCTCATAGACATCCCCCTTAATTAACATGTTCTATTATGACCCCTTTAGACATCCCCTTAAGACCCCTAAGACATCCCCTTAATTAACACATTCTATTATGACCCCTTTAGACATCCCCTTAAGACATATTATAACCCCTTAAGACATCCCCTTAAGACGTTCTATTATGACCCTTTTAGACATCCCCTTAATTAACATGTTCTATTATGACCTCTTTAGACATCCCTTTAAGACCCCTTAAGACATCCCCTTAATTAACACGTGCTCTATTATGACCCCTTTAGATATCCCTTTAAGACATATTATAACCCCTACATCCCCTTTAGACATCCCCTTAAGACCCCTTAAGACATCCCCTTAATTAACACGTTCTATTATGACCCCTTTAGACATCCCCTTAAGACCCCTTAAGACATCCCCTTAATTAACACGCTCTATTATGACCCCTTTAGACATCCCCTTAAGACATATTAAAACCCCTTAAGACATTTAGACATCCCCTTAATTAACATGTTCTATTATGACCCCTTTAGACATCCCCTTAAGACATATTATAACCCCTTAAGACATCCCCTTAAGACGTTCTATTATGACCCCTTTAGACACCCCCTTAAGATGTCATTATTTGTTTTGGCAACTTATAAATTAGTGTTAGATGAACTATTATTTATAGTATTTATTAATGTTTTTATTCTCTAATCTTCTATGGTATTGTTATGGTTAGGATTAGAATTTTAATTAGAGTTAGAATTGAACCCTGATTGTAACTGTAATACTAATTGAACCCTAACCCTAACCCTAACTGTTATTAGAACCCAACCCTTGTTGAACCCTTACCCTGTCCTAAAATTAATCCTATCCCTAAGCCTTGTTGTATCTAACCCTAATTGAAACCTAATCCTAACTCTAGTTGTGTCCTAATCCTAACCTTTACCCAAAGCTTTATCCTATAACCCTAACCTTAATCCTAAGTTGCTATATTTTTGTACAATAAAACCTTTAGTAAAGCCTTAAAATTTTAACATTTATTTACATATATAAGTTAATTTTGAATAAAATAGAATATTAGTGATTTTTCCTTTTTGAAATGTTGTTAATTTTTTAAAAAATATTGAAGATTTTTTATGTTGGAAGATTTCTACTATTCATGTACAGTGTTAATTCATGTGTATTTTGAGCAATCATTATTATAGTTGAAGATTATTTTGATTTTATAATTGTTTTTTCCTTTTTGAAATGTTCTCAATTTTTCCTATAGTTAAATTTGACATGTTAAAGACTTTCATTACCAACTTGACATTAATCTAAATATGCAGTAATCCAAAGACTTTACATTCACATGATTATTCCAAATAATATTAAAATAATAACTTATGTAGATTTTGGAAGTGCATCTACACATTTTAAGCATAAGATCCATGTCCACTTGACCCATATTTTAACGCAATTCAAGTTTAGACCCTAAATTTCTGGTATATAAATAGATTGCTTTTGTTTGTAAATTATGATTTATTGACTGATTATTGTAAATATTAAAATGTCCTATATTAATCCATGTATGAGATCACTAAATTTCACATTAATGTCCTATATTAATGTCTTGACTATGAACATAGCATAAATGTACATGTGTAAATTAAAATTTCAAACAATAATAAAGTCCATAAAATATGTAACATATTAAGTGCATGAAACCAATATATTAAGCGCACATGAAATAAAGTCCAACAGAGTACATGATAAACAAGAAATATAGTCCATGAAATAAACAAATATAACACTTAAAATCACACATTTCTAGGTCATGTACTGTCTCTATAATCAAGAGACCTCTTCACACCATGCGAACTATGTGGATGACCTAAAACACTCTGTACATAAGAGAAAGATGAAATTAGATGTAAGACAATAAAAAATGATTTAATGACAATTTAATTTATAATCCATCATAAAATTAAATTACCATCATATCTACATCTGGATGCTCGTGCACCTCGGGGAAGAAACCCTAAATTTCAAATCAATCTACATAAACAAGACAAAGAAATTCAAAATTAGATGTACAACTCTCTAATTATTATTTTTTTAATTCAATTTAATTTAAATAAATTATCATATTTTAATTGTACCGTATTCCAAGGTTGTGCACTAGGCTCTTCTCTAGGACCTGTTTGTACATGCTCAACTACAAGATGTGTCTCATGCTATAAAAGAAAATAATATGTGAAAATATCATATTATGTATATATTCAATTTAAAATTTATAATTCACTTTAAATATAATAAAAAAATTAAATTACCATTTGATCTGAAACCTGCTCTACATGTCCTCCTGGTGGTGTAACTATGTCTGGGTCAGGGCTGAAAGTTGCACTAACAAAGTCTTACAAGATAAAAATTAAAGCATGTACAATTTAATTAGGTTAATATATACATATATATTCAAGTTTGCACATTTTGTGTTGAAAGTTTTGTAAACAACCTGGAAATCAGTGGCCTCACGAGTAACTGCAACATCAAATATTTTCCCAATGCCCATCCTTATTGTGGTATCAACCTAGACATACATGTACATAGACATTTAACGCTTATAATATTTACAAGTGTGCATGCATGCGTTTCATATATCTAGTGAATTCAAAACTCATAAAATTGTAACTATACTAATGTAAACTTTAAACAAATTTACAATATGAATGTACCTGCCCTTGATCTATGACACTTGATAGTGGAGGAGTGCTTGACAATCCCTCAGGAGGAATCGACGTGGATGTTGATTGACTCACCTAAACCAACATGAATATTTGAAACATATATGTGATTCAATTATAAATTTAAAACTCAAGTTAAATAATTTATGATTTCATATATAATTTTTAAAATTGAAATCAAAATACCCCATAAGGGTTGCCAAGTATGACCGGCGTGATGTATGTACTCGTGGAATAGATGATTGCCCTTGCATCATTAGTGTCATCTATACACCAAACAATTTGATTGTTAAAATGTATTGCAAACTTTTCTTTGATATATACAACCATAAAAATTCTTATAAAATGAACGCACATCTAGATGCATATTTATACTGTGTCGTAGTGTCCTCAGGGTGATGTTCTGCTACGAGGAACTCTACAAATGAATTGATGTGACCAGATGAACCACCAGAATCTCCCCATCCACCTAAACTAGGTGTGGCCCGATCAGTCCATAGCATACTTGATGACAACTAGTACATATATGGGGATGGGCATCGACACCCTAGAGCGGCATTCGGACAAGCTCCATAAAAAGCTCCTCCATCATCATCATCGTCTCTATGCTCCCCACTCGCTATCACAGAAGCGTGCTGATCAAGGTCTCCTGCGAGTGTACTAAGGGAACCTAATGTTGAGACCAGAGCTTGATGATGTACAGGTGCAGGAATGGGAGGACCAGGAGCAACAACAAGGGGTTGCGCATGCATAGGGCATCGGGGATCAACCCTTGCCCCTAATCTCTATTGTGGCATGCCACCACCAACACCCTGAAATGATCTAAAATCAAAATAATTGGGCTTTTGCCCCAAAACAAACTCTACATATAGTTTTCTCAAAAAATACAATGGGCATTCCCAATTAGCATGTGGGGGACTATCAAAAACCATATACCATCGATCCCAAAAATGTGCACTCATCTACGGATGTATGCACCACCTCATGGATATTCTAGATTTGTTGGGTGGAATGGGTTGTCGAGTAACGAGGTCAAGAAAGTAGAGGGCTAGATGGGCTTTCATTATTTTAAGGCCTAATATTTGTTTGTAAGAGAGACCATCAGAATAAAATTGTCTCATTTTTTCTCTGTCTTGTCGATGCCTATCAAGATCAGAATCGATCATCCTGATGGAATCAACAACGTTTTGCATTACAGATGCAAAACGTCTCACATGTGGAGGAATTAATGCTTGACTCTACATAGCATTGATTTGATTTTGTAAGGATGCAACTTGATCATTTATTCGTGCTCTCAAGCGAGCCTTGTCAGATGCGATAGGTGTTGGATGTGGCATATTAGGTGGAGGTGGAGGGGGAGGGGAAGGTGGAGGGGGAGGGGGAGGCGGAGGTGGAGGTGGAGGGGGGGAGGGAGGTAGATTTGGCTATGGCTAAGGTGGTGGATTGATGATACCATCAATGTTAAAATCATCCATGATATGCTCAATATAAATGTGCACTTGCATTAAATCATACAAAATAGTCCATGTGCATACATATATTAAGATCATATATTTAATTGAAATAGGATGAGCAACATATATATTAAGATCATATATTTAATTGAAATGCACATATATATACATTGATTGTTCAACTCAAGAGCATGTCCATACAAAATTCAAAATTAAATGTATGTACATGCACATTTAAAATAAAAAATAGGATGCATAATTTGCATGCGTACAAATCATTAAACTAAACTATGTACAGACATACAAATTTCAAAATTTAAGAACTATATATGCAAATTTCTAATACATGCACATACATACTCAAACAATAAACTTTGAAGCATCTCACACAAAATCTCATTTTATGTCTAACAATAATAACACACACACATATATATTCACAATTTTTCAGCAGAGAAATCATGATCTAGTAGATAGTCATAAAATATATACTATTATATACTATTCATTATAAGTTCATAAATTCCACCAAATCAAATCTGAAGTGTCACTAAAAATATCCATCTAGAACCCAAATCATAAATTCATGTCACTAAAAATATCCATTTGGAACTAAATTTATAAATTCATCACACAAAATATCCATTGTTCACCCAATTTATAAATTCATAACTATTTAAGATCATTGTTTTAATTTATAAACTATTATGGCTCTCTACTGCATAGATCTTCATTTCTTTGTGTTTTCCTTTTCAAAATCAAGAGTTCTCCTCTCCTCTAGCCATTGTCGATGCTCATCTATGATCCCATCCATAGCCCTGACAGCATCAACAAGGGTTTGCATCCTAGATGCGAACATCCTCATAGGAGGTGCGACACATTCTTCATTTTGAATAATGTTGATTTGATCTTGGATGGTTCTAGCAGAAGCATTGATTTGTGCTTGCAAACAAGCATGCTCATTGATTTCAGGTGGTGGAGGTGGGGGGGTTACGAGGTGGAGTGGGCGGAGGTGGAGGTGAAGGTGTTGGAGATGGATGGCGTGGAGGTGGATTACGAATATTATTGAATGGATCCATGTGATCTTTAAGATATGAGTGAACCTGCATTAGATTTGTAATTTCAAGATGTAAGATACATGTTTAGAAAATACCTTTAAACCATTCAATATAAATGGTGGCCTTAAATAATTGAATACAAATGATAAAAATTATATGTAAGCCTCTATTTATATGTCTAAGGCACATGTTACTTGAATGAAAATACAATTAACTATTAATATTATAATCTTGCGTGATCTTATTATTGTTAAATTTGGTTTCCTTGGGAAACTTTGAACACCAAATTTTAAGAATGTCTTTGATCCCCTTAAGAAATGTCATATTGGGACCCCTTAAAAAATTAAATTATGATTTAGGGTGATAGGATGGCTTAAGGGATTTATGTCTAGTGAGGTCCTAGGAGAAATGGCATGGTTCAAGTGAATAAAATTTGGTGAAGCTGCCAAGGCAACCAAATTTCATTGAAGAGCCTTTAAAGAAAAAAAATGATGGCTTTAGGGTTTATAGTTTAGGACTTTTAGGAGAAAATGAAAATAGGATAACTTAAGGGAATATATGTAGTAAGATCCTAGGAAAAAAATACATGGCATAAGGAAATGAAATTTGGTGGAGCTGCCTAAGGCAACCAAATTTCATTAAGAGCCTAAGAAAAAATGATGGCTTTAGGGTTTAGGGTTTAGACTTTAGAGTTTAGGGTTTAGGGTAATAGGATAACTTAAGGGGATATATGTAGTAAGATCCTAGGAAAAAATTACATGGCATAAGGCAATGAAATTTGGTGGAGTTGCCTAAGGCAACCAAATTTCATTAAGAGCCCAAGAAAAAAAATGATATTTAGGGTTTAGGGTTTAGAATTTAGAGTTTAGGTTTAGGCAATAGGATAATCCTAAGGGGATATATGTAGTAAAGATCCTAGGGACAAAATTAAATGGACAAGGGAATGAAATTTGGTGGATTTAAGACAACCAAATTTCACTTTATGATCCCCGGTAGGACAAAATGAATGGTTTAGTGTTTAGGGTTTAGGTTTAGAATTTGGAATATTTAATGAACTTGCAAGTTAGTGAAGAAAATTTTCTTGTGGAATAGTTGATTGAGATCTACTCAAATGTTTCAACTAACCCACCTAGATCATGATGGCAACCTTGATCACCAAATTTTAAGAACTTCTTTGATCCCCTTAAGAAAATTGAATTACGATTTAGGGTGACATGATGGCTTAAGGGGATTTACATCTAGTGAGGTCCTAGGAGAAAATGACATGGCTCAAGTGAATAAAATTTGGTGAAGTTTCCCAATGCAACCAAATTTAATTAAGAGCCTTTAAGGACAAAATGAATGGTTTAGTGTTTAGGGTTTAGATTTTAGAGTTCAGGGTTTAGGGTTTACAAAACTTAGGGTAAAGTTTTGGTGCCCCTTGGAATATTTAATGAACTTGCAAGTTAGTGAAGAACATTTTCTTGTGGAATAGTTGATTGAGATCTACTCTTGTTTCAATTGACCAACCTAGATCATGATATCTCATTCATATCATAATCTTAATCTATCTATTATTGTTAAATTTGGTTTCCTTTGGGCAACTTCACCAAATTTTAAGAACTTCTTGATCCCCTTAAGAAATTTGTCATATTGGGACCCCTTAAGAAATTGATTTATGATTTAAGGTGATAGATGGCTTAAGGATCTAGATGTTCAGTGAGGTCCAAATTCTTAGTCATACTATAGCCTCATTGGTTCCATCTAGGTCCAAATTTAGTCATACTATAGCCTCATTGGTTCCATCTAGCCTGGGTCAAAAGTGTTTACCCCTCTAATAAATAAAAGTATCATGTTAAAATGAATCAATCTATACATATCACAAAAATAACAATAATCTTAAATGTAACCCATACTCTAACAATAATAGAATGCTAAATGATCCCCACCCCTAACCATATCCTAATTGAATTGCAAACCTAATTGAAACTTAATTAAATTATAACCTTTACCTAATCTTAAATGTATTCCTAGATTATATTATATTTAAATTAATTTATATTTGTATTATAATTATATTAATATTGATTATATATTCCTAATTGTAACATAACTATTTACTACAAACCTAATTGAATCTTAAGCCTAATCCTCATTAAAACCCCAAGTACATTGTAACATTACCTATCCTTAATTGTAATCTTATATTATATTTTATGATATTAAATATATAAATATTTAATTATATTTCTTTTATATGAATCATCCTCCTATCTCTAAATTGTAATAATAGCATGTAGTTCCTCCAAACTATCATCATGTACCTCCTCCCTTTCCCATGTAATAGGTGTACCTTGTAGGTGTTAAATGGTTCCATCTTGGTCTCCTTATTGATGCATTTCTATCCTTCCACATAAATCTATATAGTATCAAAATATAGGTAATTTTATGGTTATTGAATCTCTCTTAATTGCTAAAGAATCAATTATGATTGAGGATGGGTGGATTATTATCTAGGATCACATCTTAAAAATCCTATAGAGGTCATGTGGTATGTTTTTCTTAATACATATATTCCCATACAAACCTCTTTCCATGTATTATCAACTCTCCTATATAATAGACACCTTCCTAGATTTAAATTTCATATGATATATATGTACCCAAGTGTTTCCAATTGGAATTGCTATAATTATACTTTTATGGCATTCTAGATACTCAAAATAGTTTTCATAAATCTACCAAATAGACCCATTCTTGACATTGAACCTACATAATTTTAGGTATGTCCAATGAAAGATTAGGGTCTAGGGTTCATAAATTTCAAATGCTTTAGTGTTGAGGGTTTAGATTTTCAGTTGAGGTTTTAGATTGTGAAGTTTGGGTGGCCCTTGGCATAATTTAGACTTGCAAGTTAGTGTCAATTGGAATCGTTTGCGTGCTTAGATTCTGAATTTGCTAACTAAATTTGCAAACAAACATCAAGATAAACTTTATGAATTTTAACTATTCTTTAACATATTGATTTCTAATCTAATTATAATTTAACATTGAAACTAAAGTTTAATATATATCATTTTTTCCATACAAAGCAAATAAAATTTAAAACATTTAAGCAATGCAAATGAATTTTTTTGAGCTCGAAATTACCTAGTTTTCAAAATCAAAATGATTTGTTCGATTCCAATTTAGGGTTTTAACAATTTCTTTGTTCCAATTCAATTTAGGGTTTCAATTTTAAACAATTAGGGTTTTTAATGCAATTTTTTCGTTTCAATTCAAACTAGGGTTTTCAAATTCAATTTTTTTCATTTGATTTGAATTAAGGGTTTCAAAAAGCTTGATTTGGATTTGTAAATGAAATGTTTTTATTTCATTTCGATTTCTAGGGTTTTGAAATGCAATTTTTTTGTTTTGTTTCAATTAGGGTTTTCAAATTCAATTTTTTTGGGTTTAATCAACAATTTAGGTTTCAAAAGTTAAATTTTGTTTCTAAAACACAATTCAAGGTTCATTTTTTCATTTTTATTAAAAAACCTTTAGGTTTCATTGCATTTTTTCATCTATTTTTACAATTATTCATTTCCACTATAACAGTTTAAAAAAATACTTAAAATGTGAAATAAATTTAAAAAAAAATACTAAATTCACTTATTTTCTTCAAAATTTCAATTCAAAATAAAAAATGCAAAAAAATGGCATGTAGGGGGGTACCTGTAGCTGATTGTGGGGGTCGTTGTCGCTAATACTCGGGGTCTCGTCCGCTGTGCAGTGAAATCTTTTTTTTTTAAAATATAAATAGCAATACAAAACAGGATCCCGATTTCTACAAAATGGGATCCCGATTTATAGAAATCAGGATCCCGTTTTTTAGTAATCGGGATCCCGTTTCATGAGAATCGGGATCCCGTGCCTTTTCCATTGGTTCAGAATCCGATGGGAAATGGGATCCTAATTTTTAAAAAGTGGGATCCCGTTCCATCTCAGGCTCAGGATCCCGAACCATAACGGGATCCCGATTTTTAAAAATCGGGATCCCGTTTATTAAAATTGGGATCCCATTTCCTCAATGCCAATTTTAATTTTTTGGTTAAGGCAAAAACTTCCACGTTTTGTGGACTCAACTTTGTGCACTTACCCATAGGCAAGACTTGAGTGAATTGTTTGATAAAATGCCTCTAAAAATGATATTGTAGTTGGGTATGTCAAAAAGGGTGGTGGAAAGGCCTTATAAAACTTGGATACAAATTAGGCAGTGTGAGTAAGTAGCACAATTCTTTTACTACTGCTATAGAAGCTATTTGTAATCAACCTTTCTTAAATTACCTTCTAAAACTTATATTGCTTTATTTTTAAGTGGCACTAAAACTGATTTTGCTTAGAAAATAACATAACAAATTTTTTTTTCTATTGAAACTATCCTTATTTTGACATGAGTTGTTGATCCACTTGAATAAGTGAAGTTGTTTAATAGAATTGGATATGATAACTTATACATTAAACCAATTTAACTCGGTATAACTTTCAGTAAGAAATAAACAAACACAATGAAAACTAAGGAATGATGAGATAAGGTTCATATAACTAGATTAAATCTTAGGTAATGAGGTGTTCATTGATAAGACAATCAATACTAGTGAAAACAAACAAATATTGTCCTAGAATGAGAAATCTGTCATATACAAAATTATACCTGATAAATAATTTTTTTTTTTTTCCTTTTTGGGTTGGGAAGTAGTGGGGATCATAGATTATGAATGGAGAAAGGGCTATTTATTCCCAAATCCAATTGGAATGAGCTTAATATCGAGTAATGCTTCATCTATATACACTTTTGGGAGTCCATTCATGGCTGTAATTAAAATTAAAATAACTACAATACCTTTTGATCCAGCAAAAATGGTAGTAGCAAACCATCATTGAATGGGTAACAAGTTGACTACCTTATCGACTTTGCTAGGTGAGAATAGTTACCTCCTTTTAGTTGATTTATGGTGTAGAGGCACCCAAGCTCTTTGAGGAACACTTCAAGGGATTGGAGGTTGCAGGGGTCATGAAGACCTATAAACCATTCCAAAGCATAAATTATGATATCTTGGAGCCTATAATGGCATTTGGAATGGATGAGTGTAATAGGAAGATCAAAAGTCCTAAGGGTCCTGATAAGGACCATAGGACCAAAATGCATTACAAGTGGACCAATAGTGTCCTAGGAATTTAAATAGTAATAAAATGTTTTAAATAAGTCAAATAAGGTTGAATAATGAAATGTAATAGTTTTGGAAGCTTTATAGTTAATAAGAGTTCAATAAATTACAAGTTGAGAATTCAAATTTTTGAAATCCAACTTTGGGCAGGTAAGTGAGTTTAGGAGTTTAATTAACAATAATGTAAACAAATCAATCCAAAATAGTTTGAGAAGTTGGGGAATTGATCTATAACCTTAGAGGAATCATTTTTATGGAGGTTGGGTTGGTTTTGCAAGTACTGTACGGACTGCTACAAGAAGAAAGTGAAAAACTTCAATTTTCTTGCATATTTTGGTGTTTTTTTGATGAATCTTTGATTTCTTTTGGTGTAATTCTCCATTGGATGTATTGAGGACTTGTATTGACATGTTTTGGAACCATTTGTATGACCTGAAGGCAATATGAACCAATCCTTTGTGTATTATAACTGACTGTCCTAAGGAAATTCAATCTTTTCTCTAATTTTTGGTGGTTTTCATGGGTGTTTGATCCATTTAATGAAGGAATGATGCTAAAACCTGTGAAATGGATCCCTTATAACATGTATCATACAAAAATAACAAGCTAATGTGCAGGTAAGGAAGAATACTGAGGTGTACACCGAGTTTTCACAAGGCAAAGTGCCAAAAAATGATGCCTAAGGTATAGCAGTAGGAGATCTGCCTAAATAAGGGGTGTGTTTTTGAGTTGGGATTGATTAAATATGTTGATATAATGGTGAAAAGTCAAATAATAGATTCTAGAAGTGATTGGAAGGCTAGTAACCAAAAAGCCCTAGTTTTAGAAGGATTTATTGGGGGTTTTGTGTTTGAGGGTCTTAAGGGTGTCAAAGAAGACTAAGATCTTGAAAATATTTGGTTTGGAAACATTTTAAGACACTGTTGAAAGTATCATAGTCAGGGGATAAGATTGGAGAGGGGTTTCTTTGAAAAAGAGGGCTAATTAGGACTTGATTTTGTGGGAATAGTAGGATTTGGGAAGGTTGTTTTGAAACAAGTGCCATCAGGGATTTGATATGTTGTTTAGCATCATAAAAAAAAATCTTAATAAATCATTAGATTGAGGAGTAATTTAGGGAAGTTAAGAGAAAAGTCAAAAATAAAATCGCTGGAGGCCTAGTTGGGCTAGAAGCCTAATCAAGGTGAAAAAAGTAGGTTTCATCTAAGACAGACGTTTGGGGCTTTATCAACCTTCAAGAAAAGTGTAATTGTGTCCCTTAAGATCATTCCTAGGGTTTGGGTCCATAAGGAAGCATATAAGTTATAAGTGGGTTATTGAACCTTATTTCCATAAGGGTGTTTGAGAGTGCATCGTTGTGATCCTTGAAATCATTGTGTTGTTTTCCTAAAGTCCCCATTTCCTCTGCATCAATTAATAACCATACAATCTAGGAATGAATGGATTTTAGAACCCCACATGTATCACAACACTAGAATGGGTATTTGAAATTTTGAGGTAGCTGAATTTAGAACCTAGTTATTCTGAGTTAGGAAGGGGTGATACCACAATACTGGTTTACAATTTTTGGCCAAATTGGACACTGAAATAATTTTTTCTAACTAAATCTTCACTTTTGGGCAACTATAGCGGCTAAACTGTGAGGAATTTGAAGATGATGCAAACTAGTGATTTGTGACATTTTTTCTATAAATTCTAAATATATTTTTTTCAAAATTTTTGGAATCAAATTGCACTTCTTTTTCCATCTCCTTCAAAAATTAGTTTTTTTTAGTAAACACCATTTTTAAGGAGTGACGCTCATCGTATACAACATAAATTTTTTTCCATGAAGGATACAATTCTATTTTTTTCAAATTTAGATTTGTAACTACAATATCTAGTGCTTTCAATTGGTTTCATATTGAATATTTTTTACTTAATCAAGTTTCAAAGTGAAACCAATTACAATTCAGACATAGGCAGACCGTATACAATATTACTTTTTTTGTATGTATTGAAATTCATTTTTTTTTTGTTGGATCAAGGACTTCAATATCTGGTGCACTCATATTTTTCAATTTTGTTTTGATAATCTTCTATTTTTCCACGTGTAGAACACGGAGCTTGATTTTTGGTGAAAAACCTATGTTTAATAAAACTAAAAAGAAAATACATAATAAAACCAAAACATATTAAAATTATATTCATTGGATAGCTCATTCTGAGGACTACCATCATCCAGTTGGGTTTGTGAAGTATCCCCCATTTTCATCCTAAACTCAAGCTTTGAAGGGAAAAATTCTGGAGTCTTTTGGTGTAAGAGGGTGAGAAGGTGGGAAAAGGGGGGTTCGAGCGAACCCCCTTTCCACAAAGGCTTTCTTTTTGTTTTTTCCTAGGAATGGTGGGACCTTGCATTTAATGGGTTCACTCAAACCAACAGTTTGTTCAAACCCCCATAAACCAATTTTTTTTGCATGGGGTCATTTTTTGCAACTTTTCCTTCCTCACTAGAATTGTAAACCAATTTTGTGGGTTTACCCGAAGCTCTCTTCTAGTTATAGTGCTAAGATAGGTACATGCACTAAATTTTATGGAAATAGATGGAATAAGACCCTATGAGGGTATAGGTAGAGGAGGTAATCCTCTAATACGTAGGCTATTTCTATCCATCTCAAGTGATAACTGATGGAAAAATCCTATGAACCACTTAGAGATAAGTTTATCCATGTTTGAGATTGATAGGAGCCAAGGAGCATACTATGCAAGTGGGCTATTAGCCATACCCTTCCAAGATATTGGGATAGATTTTACTAGGAGCATGTGGGCCTTGGATCTAGCGGCATGTCAATGATGGATGTCCAAAGTATGCTCGATGATTTGATGGTTTTCTGCTAGTAGCATGTAGGCCATAAGGCCAACAACATGCACATGTGATGGACCACCTTGCTTTCTTAGCCATTGTATGAATTGTAAGATTTAAGTAATGAAGTTTAATGCAGGTAACAAATTGGACATACCTCGTAGAATTGATGTGGTATATCATGATACAATGTTGGTATCTTAGTTTATAAATGGTTGGAACACCTTGGGTATATGGTCATTAGGAAGTTGACCTTACATGTAGTAGGCTAGTATAATTGTCAGCTCTCTCATCTTGGGCCACAAAACTTTCTTGGAGGGGTGGATAGGGATTATATCCACTTGGAGGGATCATATTACACCCCTAAGATGAACTAAGGCAAGATGAAGACATGTAATCCAAATGACTTTGTAGAATAATTATGGTAAGTTTCAAGTACTGTTAATTGGGATTACTTCATTGTCTTTTCTATTCTAAATCACTAGCATTAATGGATTGACTAGTTGTAGGCATGAATGGTAAATGAATTTTTTTCTTGAAATAAACTTCTACTACTGACAATGGTAGTCAATTAATCATTGATATCATGAAAGTAATGTTGTAAAAAAATTATGCTCATTTTTTAGATCTCGTTGGGGTTGTTGTCACACTATTGCAAGACTCGCCTTTTAGTGTTGTATGTGAATTATTGAGTAGTATAGTTAAATTTTATTTTTTGCTTTATAACTATTAAATATATTCTAATTAATTATAATTGTAATAATTTTTTTGATTCATAAAACACAATTGAGGTTGCATGGAGTATATTAATATTCAAAATCATGTACATGTATACAAAACCCAAAATCAGGGCCTAAAATATAAGCTTTTCTAAGCACCCCTGCCACCAAATCCTACCAACTACGCCCATTCACAAACCCCAAAAAAAAGGATAAAAAAAGCAATGCAACCCATACCCCAAAAAAATGTTGGCTTTTGTCATTCTTCTTCATCATAGAAGTTTCCTACCTCCACCACTTCAACAAGTTCCCTACACCACTGGATGCCTTTGACCTCAACCAAACCCAAACTGCAACAGAGGAAATTGTAGCCAACCGTGGCCCAATGTCTGTGACATTCCAAGCATCACTCGTCCATGTTCAAGAGAAATAAATGTCATTCCACCACCACCCCAAGCCAAAACATCCTTTCAATATTATTTGACTATGGAATCTCGACCCCTAATTCTGCAATTGTGACCACCTCTAAATCATCCACCAAAAATAACTGCTTTGAACACCATCTCGAGCAGCAACAAACAACACACCTTGGGGAGTCTCATATCCAAAAGAGTGGCAAAAATTGTGGAGATGCTCAAAACTTGTTGGAAGAGAAGCAAAATGACTTACGTATCACCATTCGTACCACCTCGAGGCATAAAATATCCTTGTTGAGGCATATCTTTTTCAACCTTTGATCAAAGATGAAGCCAAGAAACACTGCTTGCTTCTTGGAGCAACATAGCCTCACCAAAGTATCCATTTCAAACATGCTCATAAATTCCAGCCACTAGAAATATTTGAAGGCTGAGTGTTTAATTTGCATGAGTTTCCAACCTTGAACCACTGCCATCCCAAGCACAGATGACTGTGGATGTCTTGCACTCCATGACGATTGTATTTAAAACATAGATCCTTCTGTACATGTCAATCTTGTTGAATGCCAATGCAATCCCTATTCGTAGACCATAACCACCCACGTCACTTCCCCAACCAAGCAACTGCCAGAATGTGTCACATCCCAAACAAGGAAATCCAATTTTGATCGATCAGTCATCCAATACAGAAAGTGAAATTATGCACATTAAATGTTGATGCAGGACCTATAATCCCTTACCCGTGTTCCGAATCTAGCCATTAGGGTACAAACATTCGGACCCAGTGGCACATGGGAAAAATTATAACCATAATCTTAATTTAATTAAAAATTATATAATTATAGAAAAATCACATATTACCGATCTTAATTTAATTAAAAAATCTATATACTTACAATTGTATCTTAATATATATGTAGACATGTAAAATGTACTGATTGACGTTCCACACTTGATCCTGATTACTAACACCATTTCAACCTGAATCATTCTCTTAGCTTGTCATCACTCTTCGTCCCTTAATTAAATAAATAATCATTTATTTGATTAAGTCATTCTCTCTTGTTAATTAAATCAATCAATTTGATCTAATTAACCCTATGTCTCTATTTAATTAAATAATTCATTTTATTTGATTAAATCTCTAAAGTCACTCTATTAAATTAAATAATTTAAAACCTTATTTGATTTAATCTAACATCATCCCCTTTAATTAAATAAATCAAAATCTTTATTTAATTAGTCTCTAATTCACATTCATCTCATCTTTTGATTTAAATCAACCCATAAATCTAAATCAACTAGTCACATCATCTAATCCCTCATTAAATTAATTAACCCTTGATTAATTTAATTCTAATCCATGTCCCATCCTCTAGCGTTTGCTACTTGCACATGAAAATACATTTAATTCATTTATTAAATCTCTATTTTCTCTCAACTTGGCATCTTTTAGAGAATATTCTTCCAAATTTGAAATCCATCCAAGTGGATTTGTGCTTCCAACAAGACATTTATTCCTTCTTTCATGTCCTTATGCATTGAACCATGTGGCATTTAAGAGACTCTTTTTTCCCTCTTACTTGTCATTTCACTATTTTCAAATTCCACCTAATTGCATTTATGTGCACATTCATCAAAATGTGCACATCCTTTGCCCATTCACATCTTGACAAGTGGCATTTGGCCATTGGTTGAAATTTAGTCCCACATTGCTTCATTTTGGGCATTTCTCCATCTTGTCTTTCTATAAATAAGAGGTTTCACTCCTCATTTGATCATCCACAATTTGAGTAAGTTTATTATACTCAATTTTATCTTCAAGCATATCTATTTTCATCAATTTTATCAAAGTCTTAGCTAGGTTATGCAGATTTCTCATCATGGAGCTCAATTGAATCTTCAACAAAGTGGATCACTCTTCATCACTCATCAACATTGCATCATTGGAGTTGGGAAAGGGCCAATTTTCACATCAAATTGGCACCAATTCCCCCATGGGATCAAGATTTTGCATGTTTAATTAGGATTTCATCGCTTTCTTATTATGTTCTTCATTTTATTTCCTAGTTTGAGCATTGCTAATGGATTTCATGGGGAATCTTGATTCTTACTTGCATTTGATCTAACCATGTGTTTGTTTATTGTGTTTTGAAAGTATTAGGATTGGGGTTCTACATTTGGTGCTAGAAGGAGGGAAATCTTGAAGTTTAAATCACATTTTTTTTTATTATCAAATTTCATGCTCTTTTTTTTGTCTTTATGGTGTATACAGGAAATTGTGCCGCTCACAGTCCAGCGGCACCATACAGAGTCGCTACTAGTCCAATGACACCATACAGTGCCGCTCCAAACTACAAACTGCATCGCTTGGCCTTTTCCCGCCCATAAATTCAAATTTCAAACTGTGTCGCAGGGTCAATTTCAGATTGCTGACTTTTACAAATTTTAAACTGCGTCGCTGGGTAAAAGAGCGCCGCAATCACACTCTCTATCTTTGCTGCAGAATGTCGCTAAATGACAAGCGACGCCAAACAATGTCGCTAACCTCTCTCAAACTGCGCTGCTTCAGTGAAGGAAAAAGCTCAAAATAGTTTAATTTTGACATGTGCTATTTAGTTTTCATTACTTTGGGCTATTAATTGCTTTTCCTAATCTCTATTTTGTAGCTTTATTAGTTTTTTGTAGCTTGAGGTGAAGGGGGAAATAAAGGTGAAGATTCGTTATGAAGACATTTTCCTATTTCATCAAGTGTTTTTTAACACTTTAGTGTTTTTTCAACACTTTTAGAGAACTTCTAATCTCTTCTAAGGATTTGTCACTCTCTTCATGTGCTTATGACCTACTAAATTTATTTTGGGCTCTAAAAAAGAACAATACAATTTTTTTCAATTTTTTGCTGTACAAAGGGCTTAAAAAGAACTTTAGGAAAAACTCACTATATTTTGTTTGAGGATTAACAATTGAACAAGGAGATTTCAATATTTTGTTTTGGTGCACTAAAAAGAATCAAATAATTGCTTTGTGGATTTAAAATGAACAAGTGCTTCTTTGTTTTGTAATTACTTACTCAAAGTAATATCATTAAAAGGATGTATGCGCTTCTCTCACGCCTCACAACG
Organism: Sequoia sempervirens; assembly: GCA_007258455.2. Taxonomy (NCBI): domain Eukaryota; kingdom Viridiplantae; phylum Streptophyta; class Pinopsida; order Cupressales; family Cupressaceae; genus Sequoia; species Sequoia sempervirens. The sequence goes on from VDFB02083587.1 coordinate 66,502, forward strand.
ATCTTGAGAATCAAAAAGATTTTTTGTGGTCTTAAGTTGGGTAAAGTAATTGCCTCCACATTTCATTTGGGATTAAAATTGAACACATCTTGCGAGTGTGAGTGGAGCGTATTGTGTACATTCTCTCTCTTTGTGTTGCAACAAAGATTGATCAAGTTACAGGTATTGTTTGCTCACTTTTGTTTATCTTAGAGGGCTTGCCTTTTGGGAAAAAGTAATCACCCAAGTGAACGACCCAACCGGCAACACGCTAAAGCCAAGCGATTTCTAACCGGTATATAAGTGCAGATATTGGAACAAAGGCCAATATCACGATGGTCATCTTGACGAGAAGGGCAGCAATGGTCTCTCATCGAATGGGCGATCCCCCACGAATAGAAAGTCCATATTAAAACCCTTGTTTAGAAAAGGCCAAAAACCTTGATCTATTTGTTGGTGCAAGAATGGTTGTTCTGAAGCAACCCCACACTTTTACGACTTTTAGTAGAAATTGAAAGTATGCCATGGGAGTTTCATGGGTACTGATGCTTGGCTGTCCCGTATAAGTGAGTGTCATGGAGGGGAGCCAATGGGGTCAAGCATCTAACTGTCGCTAAAAGTAGGCATAGCTGGACTTGTTCAAGTGGAGATTCAACAAATACAGTCTTCCATATCCATAGGATTGTGCATGTTCTTGGAAACAAAACACTTTGCTTGTTCGTAAACATTTGAAAACAAACATTCAACATTATCATCAAACTTCAAACCCTTTAGGAAGCAAATATATTTGAAAAAATTCAAGTGTTATTGCTTTCCCTTGGGATTTTATCCTTAGAGGTTTCTAAACACTTGGATTTATATCTCAATTTGCTTACTAAAGTCAACAATACAAATTTTTTTCCTTAAATTCCTTGATTTCCACATAATACACTTTGTGGGATGATAAGAAGTTAAGACATTAGACATTTAGTTTGAAGAAACCTAATCAAGAATTTTTTGTGGTAAAAAGAAGTCACTAAGCAAAGCTAAGAACAATTGGACCCCACACATGTGTCTCAAATGATTTCACGCAAGATCAAAATCTAAAAACCAAAATAAAAATCTCTTAGTCCAAAAGAACATCAAAGGAGTCTCTCAACACTCTATGAATTCAGATGAAGATTAATTTTCAACTTTTAAAGAAGAGCTTCAAGAAACAATCCTAGATTGTACTTGTTCTATTATTGTCAAAATCCAAATCTTTTTCGGGAATTTGAGCATCTTGTTTAGAGAAAAGCATGTTCTTCAAAACCGAGGACTTGTAAACAAAAGTATTTTTAGGTACACATAGGATCAAATCAAAACATTCATCCATCTTTCAAACATCAAACCAAAAATCATCCCACCATCAACTCTTGAAAATCTTGAAAAAATCCTCCATGTTAAACTTTGGGCAAATCAAAATCAAATCAAATCCAAATCATCTTGTTTGATTAGATGCGTGTAGATGCATCCTTCTCCACACATTTGGTCAAATTATCAAACCTTGTGAATAAATATATCCCTTGGTAACATCTGACATCTTGGGATTGAGGAATTCATTATCCAAAATAAAAATTAAGTTAATCAAAATCATCTTGTTTGGGTAGGTGTGTTTAGATGAATCCTTCTTCTCACATAGTCAAATTATCATTTTGTGAATAAATTTACTCTAGGACAACATCTAACCTCTTGGAGTTTATGAGTTCACCATCCAAATCCAAATCCAAATAAAAATCAAACATCAAATCCAAGTCCTAAAGTTTAACATCTCCTTCAAGATCTTCTAAGAGTTCAACCATCCATTTCATTCATCTTTTACATATTTCATTATCACCCTTTGATCTTTAAATCATCCTAAATTTTCTCTTCTATGCCCAAAGATATATCATTCTAAATAATTAAAGGTTCATCTATTACATTCTTGAAAAATTTATCCCTATTTTATGGTTCAAACTAGATCTCAACACAAGAGGAACATGGAGACCAACAAAGAAACATCAACTTCAAGTGACCTAAGTCAAACCAATTCCAAAATTAATCCTGTTGGATCAAGCAATCCCACAATCAATCTTCGACTCCCTCAAGAGCATCAAGAGGAAGGACAAGTGGAAGACCTCACAAACAATTATTTTGGTATGACTCAAGATGAGATCACTGAGATGGTCCAAAATCTTGAGAATCATAGAATTATCATCATGATGAGACTCAATCCCTCACAATACATGCTTGAATTAGAAAAACAAGGGGCTAAACTCCCTTCTGATTTTGATGTGAGCACCATTGTGGAATCACCTTTTGGGGTCATGCCTCCAATTTCATCCACACCTCCATTCCAAAACATCACTCAACCCATCCCACAAATTACATCATCCATTGCTCCAACTCAACCCATTGTTAACAAGGGAAGTGCATTTCTCAATGCATTACAAACACACCACCTCATAAACAATCAAGATTTGGACGCAAACACCATCTTGGGCCAATCCATTCCCCAAAATCCATCACATCCATATGTTCCCCTCACTTTTCATGATCCCAATGACCCATGATCATCATCATTTCACGCATCACCTCAAACCTTTCTCCCTATGATCTCACAAGGAGAAGGTGACCTATTTGGACTAGGGGGCATCTTTGAACCTACATCTTCATCATTTCCTCAAGGGAGTATGCCACTCACTTTTCCACCACTTCCAGTCTTTCCATCAATATCCACATCACCTCTTGGTTTAGGGCTTCCCCCTTTACCAAATATCAATCAAAAAAATGAAATCAACCCCCTAATTATCAATCAAAGCATCATACCGAATCCCCCCCATCTTGCCATCAATATCACAACAATAGATGGCGACCATCCCTATAACACAAGCAACCAATACATCATCTATCATCCCTCAAAACATGGTCTCTCAAGGAACAAGCATATTGATTGCACCATCCACTACCCAAAATCCCATCATCAACATAATAGTACCTCTCATCATGAACACCATCCTGAATCCCCCACCACCACAATCAAACACACTGAATCAATACAACATTGTGTTGCAAGCAAATCAACAAGCTGCCTACCAAAAAGCACTTCAACAAATGTAAAATTAGCAAGCTACACAACTAGCTACTCAGCAAGCCGCTTAAGTAGCGCAAGCTGCTCAAGCTGCCCAAGCTGCACTACAACCGCAACAAGTACAACAAGCACAACAGACTGCACAATCCCAAGCCTTATTGCAACAACAACAAGAAGAAGCTGCTCAAGTTGCACAAAAGGCTCAAGCACAATCTCAAGCACAAGCTCAAGCGCAAGCTCAAGCTCAGGCATAAGCCCAATACCAAGCTCAACAAGCACGAGCACAAGCACAATATCTCACCCAACAACAAGCATTCCAACAAAAAGCATGCCAAAAAGTGCTAAAGTAATACCAAGAACAACAAGAAGCAACCCAAATAGCAACCCAACAACAAGCTTTGTTGGCTCAACAACATGCACTATTAGCACAACAACAACAAGACTGACAACAAGTGTTGTTGGTACAATAGTAGTTACAAGCATATTTGGTGCAACAACACATGCAAACACCATCCACCAACACACCAATCAATCCACCCATCCCTCCAACAACCCCACCACTACAAAACACATTCACTCCACCCCCTAATCCGTAAGATGACGTAACAACAAAAATCAAACTACTCTTGTAGTAGGTGCTTGATCTTCAGTTAGGGAAGACCATGAAAACACCCAACAACTTGTGTCCTTATCCATTTGACAAGAGTCTTGCAATGAAACCATTCCCAAAGGGATTTGAGATCCCTAAATTTGATAAATACCATGGGACAAGAAACCCTAAAGATCACATAAGGGAATTCCAAGTGCATTTCCTAGAAGTCATGTATGACAATACCTATCTGATGCAGCTATTTCCTAGAAGTTTGGCTGGCTAAGCCATGGAGTGGTTCTCTCACCTTCTTCCTGGTATCAAAAAAATCCAAGAGATAGTGGATGCATTCATAAAAAATTATGCCTTCAATATTGGTATGGATGTTAGTCTAGAGGAACTATCAGCTCTAAAACAAGGTAAGAATGAATCATTTGCTTCATTCCTACAACGATGGTGATCCAAGGCCAATTAGAGAAAATGGGCCATGCTTGAAGAATAACAAGTTTGTACCATCATCTCCAATCTCGAAGGAACCTTGGCATGTTCCATCTCAAGGTGCAAGGAATCACCACATATGACCAATTGATCTCCAAGGTGCTTAACATTGAATGAGCCCTTATCACACAAGGAGGCTCACCCGCATAGCTTGAACAACAAAACAATCACCCATCCACCAGCTATAATGAAAAACCTCACACATGGGAAAATAATAGAAGCATTACCAATGATGGTGTTGTCAATGCCAAAGTTGTTATCAACGCTCCTCGACAAAACACACCCACACCCCAACAACAACCCCAAAACCACCATGAAAACATCATCAAACTAGCATGACGACATAACAACCAAACAATCAAATGATCAATAATGTGAACGATCAAAGGGGACCACCCTAGCGAAACAAAAAATCCCCCAAGCAAAAGTACACAACTCTTAGGGAATCAGTTGAATCCATCATGAAGAGACTAGTGGCAAAAAAACTCATCACAATCCCCACTTATGACAATTATCAAGAACCCTTGGTCAAATCACCGTGGTACAATGAAAATCACCTTTGTCATTTCCACAAGATCAAGGGACACACAACTTCTAGTTGCATTGGGTTGAAAAACTTGATTCAAGACCTCATTGATCAAAAAATCATAAATGTAGAGCAACCAACGAGAAATCAGAATCTCAAAATCTACATGAATCCGATGCCCAATCATAACAACAAAGGGAACAATAACAATGATAAGGGAAAGGGTGCCTTCAAGAGTGTGAATCATGTATACGACCATGTCATCACGTCCCTGGATGAATATTGCGCTACTATCACCATCAAAGGAGCCCATGCTGATTGTGGAGTCACCAAAAGAGGAAGGGAAATCGCCATTGCAGGGTCATCTCAGCCAAACAGAGCACCCAATTCCAACCCAAGATCCCTTCCCAATGACTATAATGTCCTTGACCAATTGCAAAGAACCCCAACTCAAATCTCCATCATGGAGTTGCTAAAAATTTCATCAACCCATCGAAAAATCCTTGAGGAAGCATTGGCTTCATCCACTGTCTTCGCGGATCTTGATGTGAATAAATTCCAAGCTATGGTCGGAAACATCATTACCCTAAACCTTCTTACATTATCTGATCAAGATTTTCCTGCTCAACCATCTCACAACCGTGCTCTCCATTTGGAAGTCCTGGTGCATAAAAACAAAGTCAAGAGAGTCTTGGTGGATGGGGGTGTCCGTTTAAACATTTGCTCCCTCAAGCTCATAAAGAACCTGAAAATCTCTGAGGATTCCATTGAAATTGGCAAAGGAATCACAATTAGGGCTATGATGATCAAGAAAGAGTGTCTCAAGGAACTATACAACTCCCTATTCAAGTAGGGCCAACAATTATAGAAACTACCTGTCAGGTCTTGGACCTTGATTTTCCTTACAACATTCTCCTGGGGCATCTGTGGATCCATGCAATGCAAGCAGTAGCATCAACCTTCCACCAATGTGTCAACTTCACATACTAGGTCCAAGAGATCACTATCCATGGGGATCTTGAACTATTCTCTTACTGTAAAATCCTAGAGGAAAAACATTACAAAATCCCCCAAGTGCCTAAAAATGATGAAGGCACATCAACTCCGTATATTGATCTAGCTACTCTCACCTCCACTTCTGTGACAGAGACACTCGCCATCCCTGCCATCTCTGATATCAAGGTCATAATTTAGGAAAATGGATGTGGACACTATATAATCCCAAAAAATTCTTTTGTGGTAGGAGAGTTACCACAATCTCCTAGGTCACGAGGATGACCATAATCAAATGATGCCTCTTCATCCCAAACATTCACTGCAAGATCTTCCAACTTCAGAAGTTGGGGAGATCTAGGGTGCGAAATAATAGAAGAAGATCCATCCCATCTCTTGTATCAAGACAATATACCAACAAACAATCTACCAATGGATGATAGCAGTAAAGGCTTGCAAATGATGCTTGCCATGGGCTATGATAGCAACAAAAAGCTTGGGAAAAATGACAACATGCTTCTAATACCCATCATTCCTGAGATGCGAATGAAAAATATTGTCCTCGAATGTCCCCCCTGAGCATAACTATACGTGGCCAGAATATCCCAGTTAAGAAGGTCAAAACTCCTCAGCAAATGGCAGCCGCCCAACAATTACCAGTATCCATAGGTCTGCCTTTAGACAATTTCACCTTTGACATCACTAAGGTGTGTAGTAGTGAGGATGAGGAATCCAAGAGAGGTATACCTGCACTATTTGAAGACTCTAACCTTTTTATGATCAACACCCTATCCTATGAGTCTGAAAATAAAAATGAGGACCACCAATTCTGGACACAGTTGAAAATGATGAAGCGCTCTTGAAATTCATAGGACTATGAGATAATATTCCATGTGGGGATCATAAAGATGGATTTATCATTGAGTTGGACACACATGCATACTATGGAGAAATTATTGAATCCCTTAGTCACAAAAGTGAAAAATTGAGACTAATCTCTAGGTCCTTGAGTGAAAACCAGACCATGGCAATCTCCAACCCGAAAATAGTAAAAATAAAGGACGCATCCGATGGTGAAAATATCTTTGAGGTTCCCAAGGATGGGGGATTCAATCTTCCCCTTAGAGCTCTACATCAGGAAAAGTTAGCGATTCTAGCCAAAAAGTGCAACCTAGTCAACTTAGGGATAGAGCAAACCCCGCACATCACATTCTATGCTGAGTCATTACTATCAGAGGAACAAGAGCTCCTAGCAGCCTTCTTAAAGGGAAGAAAGGTCAACTTTGCATGGAGCTATGCCGACATGCTTAGGCTTGATCCAGAGATTGTGGTCCATCATCTAGCAATCTACCTTGAAGCAAATCTCGTTAGAAAAAAGCTCAGGAAAATGCATCCTTAGATTGCTTTGTTAGTCAAAATGGAATTGAAGATACTTGATGCAGGGTTCATATGACCAATCGACTATCCAGAATGGGTATCAAATTTGGTTCCTGTTTCAAAACCTGATGGGGGCATCTGTATCTGCATAGATTTTAGAGACCTGAACAAAGCATGTCCAAAAGATGATTTCCCGTTGCCTAACATTGACATGATTGTAGACACGAGGACAAGACATGAAATGCTCTCTCTGATGGACAGTTTCTCTAGGTACAACCAAATAATGATTGCCAAAGAAGACCAACACAAAATGACCTTCACTTTTCCATGAGGGACCTACTGCTGGAACATTATGCCATTCGACCTAAGAATGTTGGGGCCACCTACCAAAGGGCCATGATGTTAATATTTCATGACATGATCCACAAAATTGTGGAAGATTACATTGATGACACACTAACAAAATTCAGAAAGAGGAGAGATCACATAGCAACCTTGATCAGTGCTATTTTTGACAGGCTAGAGGAATACAAGGTCCATTTAAATCCAAAGAAGTGCGTCTTTGGCGTATAGTTAGGAAAGTTGTTGGGATACATGGTGTTAATGAGGGGTATTGAAATAGATCCTGCCAAGGTAAAAGCAATCCTCGAGATGGAGGCACCCAAGAAATTGAAATAGTTGAGAGGCCTCCAAGGTAGGCTTCAATCCATCCGCAGATTCATAGCACAACTGATAGACAAGCAAATCCGTTATTCTCACCTACTCCACAAGGGGGTAACGTACAAGTGGGATGACAAGTGTGATGAAGCCTTCAACAAAATCAAAGAATATTTGCTCACACCTCCAGTCCTCATGCCACCGATCCCAAGAAAGCCACTAATCCTTTATGTATTAACAACAACAACAACCCTTGGTGCTCTCCTAGCTCAACACAATGAAAATGGGACAGAGAGGGCCATCTATTACATCAGCCACACAATGGTCGGGCATGAGTTAAACTACTCATTCATCGAAAAATCCTATATAGCAGTAGTGTTTGCTTCACAAAAATTTAGACACTACATGTTTGCACACAAAATCAAACTCATCACCAAAATCAACCCCCTCAAGTACCTATTGTTAAAGGAAATTCTCACAGGAAGGATGGCCAAGTGGGTCATAATTCTATCTGAATATGATATCGAGTACGTGGAACAAAAAGCAACCAAAGGCTAGGTGATCATAGACCAACTTGTAGAAGCACCCATGTATTCAGAGAATCCACTCATATCAGAGTTTCCTGATGAATCCATCTTCAATATCAACATAGACGACCACTGGAAACTCTACTTTGATGATTCCTACACGCAACATGGATTAGGAGCTAGTGTCTTCTTCATCACCCCATAGGGGGACTGCATACATAGATCCTACAAGTTGGCATTCCCCTGCACTAACAACATTGCAGAATATGAGGCTTTAACCATAGGTCTTAGAATAGAAGTGTAGTGGCACATCATGGCCCTTAGGGTATATGGAGACTCCTAGCTGATAATCAATCAAGTGAATGATGAGTACCAAACAAAGGATAATAAGCTGACTCCATACAAAAAGTTGGTAGAAAGTCTGAAGGAATCATTCATTGATATCACATTTGAGCAGATTCCTAGAGAAAACAAAAGAGTAATAGATACCATGGAAATGATTGGATCCCTACTAGACATCCCTCACAATGTCCCAAAACATGAATTCCTGGTAGAGCTACTTCTCATGCCTGCATTGAAGGTACTAGATTCAGAATTCGTATGCAAAATCGTTGGTCTTGGTGATCCTTGGTACCACGACATATACACTTATCTGAGAATAGGAGTCCTCCTAGCTGACATAACCACAAACCTTAAGAAAGCCTTTGTTAAGAAAGCATCCCGATTTGTCATCTTAGGAAATAGTCTCTACTGTATGAGAATAGAAGGAACCTTATTACATTGCCTAAATGTTGAGAAGGAATTGACCACCTTAACTGAGGTACATAACCGTATTTGTGGTTTGCACTCGAGCATAATGAACTTGGCCAAGAAATCGTTGAGGACGGGGTACTATTGGCCTACTATGGAAAGAGAAGCACATGACTACATCAGAAGGTGTCTACAATTTCAGCAACATGGGGACCTCATCCATGCTCCAGCTCAAGAGCTCCATCTGATTGTCACACCATGGCCCTTTTTGCAGTGGGGGCTTGATCTCGTTGGGAAAATCACTCCCACCTCATCCAGTGGCCACAAGTTTATCATTACTGCCACCAAATATTTCACCAAGTGGGTGGAAGCCATACCAATGACCTACATAATTTGAAAGAAGATATCAAAGTTCATTATGAACTATTTAATATGTCGATACAGTGTTCCCCAAGCTATTATCTCAGATAATGGGACACCTTTCAAGAATCAGGATGTTCATGACCTTTGTGTGAAAAATTCAAAATACATCGCTTTTCCACTCCATATTATCCCCAAAGCAATGGCCAAATAGAAGCCACCAATAAAACCATTCTAAAAATCCTCAAAAAGACAGTCAATGACGCAGGTCGTGAGTAGCATCTGCAGCTAAATCCCACCCTCTGGGCCTATCGAACCAACATTTGCACACCCACAGGTGCCACCCCATTCTCCTTGGTCTACAGATCAAAAGCCATATTACCCATCGTGATCAAGCTCTTGTCATTGAGAATATCACTGTAAAACCTCATCATGAATGAAGAATACCAAGTATCGAGACTGAATGAGCTAGAACTGCTGGATGAGCGACGTATGGATTCCTTAAATCATTTGCAATTCTATTAGAACCAACTCAAGAGGAGCTATAACAGGAAGATCAGGAGCCAAACATTCTAGGTCAGAGAACTTGTCCTAAAGGAGAATCATAAGAACATTCCAAATCCAAATGGAAAAGGAAAATTTGAACCCAAATGGTTGGGACCATTCATCATCACATCAAGCTATAAGTTAGGGGAATATCAGTTATCAAAACTCGAAGGGGAACCTCTGCAGGAGCCCATCAACAATTCCCATCTCAAAAAGCTTTATGCCTAAATCTTTCAAGATATAAAACCAAAAAAATAAATTAGAAAATGTCCTAAAAAAATGGTCACCCTGATGAAATCCTAGCAAATAGGTGTCTCGGTGACAACAAAAAAATAAAAAAAGCAAAAAATCCAAAAAATTGAAAAAGGGATTAAAAACAATAAAGAGAAAAATTTTCTTCTAGTGAAAACCACTTCGGTGGTGCTTTGGGCAAGTACCTTGGTGAAAACCTGGAAAATAGGCGCCTTGTGTAAATAAGCACTTTCCATCCATTAGGATCTTCACAACTCATTTTGCAAGCTTCCATCATCCATTGCATTCTATATTTCCATCCATCACCCATCCGCGTCCACATCATAGCTTGATTTTGTGTTCATGTCAAGATCCCTCCTAGTACTACTCGACCCATTCTCAAGGTCAGTTTGTCTTGCCTCTATCAGAGTAGTCTATTGTTTCACGCTGGGGGCATGTTCTCATTGGATCAAATTCGTGTATGTTCTTGAAGTCCCCAAAATCAAAAAATCCAAAAACATTAGAAAATCAAAAAATCCAAAAACATCAGAAATTCAGAAAATCCAAAAACATCAGAAAATCAAAACATCCAAAAACATCAAAAAATTAGAAAATCCACAAGCATAAAAAAATCAAAAAATCCAAAAACATCAGAAAATATAAGAATCCAAAAACATCAAAAAATCAGAAAATCCAAAAACATCCAAAACATATCAAAATTCAAAAACAGGTCAAGAAGTCAAAAATAGAGTCGTCTTGTCAAACTACGTCATCTTTGAGCTTTGAACGTAGGCAAGGTTGATCTTTGATCATCCCCTGAGACACTTAGGTTAGTCCTTTAGGAGTTTTTCATAATAAACTAACAGTCCATTTGTTCATATCTCATCAATAATCGAGTCTATGTCAGTCGAACTATGTGGTCTCTGCGTGTATAACGTAGGCAAGGATAATCTGTTGATCAACCCCTAAGGCCCCTAGGATAGGTCTTTAGGTTAGTATCTTGGTAAAAATATTAGAAAACCCCAAAACATTTGAAAATTTGAAAAATCAAAAAATTTGTAAAATCTTGAAAATACCAACAATAGCCTCAAAACAATTCAGAAAACATCAATTTTTTTGAAAAAATCCATTCGTTTCATCTCGCTTTCACCTGCAATAAAAATAACTCATAATAATCAATCATCGTCATCCTCAACCTTTGGTGAAACAATCAGAAACAAGTATGGCAGTTCAAAAGTGAAAACTCAAACGTCGAGGTCTCAAGTCTAGGTCATTAAGTAAACAAGTTGGTCAACTCTTTGTGTCAATAGCCTATCATCCAATTAGTCCCATTTCAAAATCATCTGATCATATCATCATGTCCTAGGATGCATCCTTCCTACAATGGACATCAACATCAGGCATCACCATAGTTTAGACTTGGCTAGCGGTATTGAAGAACATCAACTTGCTTGTTTACTTTCTCTTTCTCTTTGGATTTATCTTATTGTGCTCATTCTAAGGACCTCTTGATGATGTCCAAATGAAGGATTTAGAGAGATAGGAATGGGGAAATGATAATTATCTTTTATTTGCTGCGCTTGTTGGATATTTTTTGTAATATAACCTTGGTCATGCATACTTTGTTTAGGTGTAGGGAGGATGTTTTAAGTATCTTGTTGACCACATAGGAAGGCTTTCCTTGCTATGTTTTGGTCCGAGATGTTTGGAATATCTAAACTGTACATTTTGAATAAAGTTTTGTATGCTAGGTGTGAACAAGAATACTCTTATCCGATTGTCAGGTCAAAGTCCATCACACTAGGTACAATGCCATCCTGGTTCTTTTTATCTTGATGCATCGTACCTATGTGTATAATCAAACATAAGGTAATTGGCCCTTTGAAAATCCCAACTCCTCGATATGCATCATCATCATTATCATTATCATCTCGTGTCTTGTTGGAATCTCTTGCTTTCTTCTATCTTCTTTCATGCTAACATGGTACCATGATAGTTAATCACAAATCATTATCATTATTGCATTCATCCTACATCCACAAAACCATTAGCATATTTCATACTGCATATCATATTACATAGAAAACATTAATCATAACACCATGCATTAAATTTCTGTCCATGTATAATATAGACTAGTTATTCTAAGCATCTCATGCATCCATTATATAAACATAAAAGCAATCATCCCATAGCATTATAAACATCTGCATCATCATAGCATCATTTGCACTCATCATATCATAAAATTTCATAATCAGATCCCATATCACATATAAGCATCCATTACACCATCATACATCATATATCAAAAGTATCTATTTGCATATCATAAACATCATATTATAACACATACATATATCATTTTATAAAACATCATTTCAACATATCATATCATCATGTCATCATCATAACATCATAAGTGCATATCATACATGAGAGAATTACACATATCTTATCATCCATCATTGCATAAAAATATATATTTGTTAGTCTAAACATTTGCATGCCATAACATCATGAAAAGTGCATAAGAAAAGGTACAAAAAAAAAAGAAATGCATCCATACATCATTCAACATATCATATCATCATCATTATACACACCACCATATAATGCATCAAAAGAGAAAAAGATTGCATTTGCATCATCACATAAAATAATGCACATTGCATAATCATTGCATCACATCATAAAGTCACACATCACATAACATCATCATCATCATAAGCATCATATAAGTATCATCATCATAACATAGAACATCATTGCATCACATATAGAAATAAGATCCATCCATAAAGCATAAAGTAAAGATAGGAAATATCACATCATATTAGATAAATATCATCTCACATATCCTCAAAATAACTACACTGTCATGGTACAAAAATTGGATCAATGTACACGTGTATGTTAAAAGGTACAATTGCCCATGGGGGCTATAAAAAATGAGCTCATAAAGAATAAAATAATATTGTCTCGATAAAAAATGAGGCTAGCCCTACTGGCTGCTACCCTCACCCCTATCCTCTGGGAAAAATCTAGGACTCGGGCTGCTCTCGGCATCGCCTGGTAGTAGTGCAACCTGTAATAGTCAGCCTTCTGGATGGCCTCTCTATAGGCCTGTAGCGAAACAGTGCTCCTCGACGAGGAGGCAACCATGCTCTCTAGCTGCTGCCGTCTACCCATCTCATCAACAGTCTGCAACTTTGCGACTTGTCTCTGCAAAATGGCCTAGTCTCACTCTGCTCTAGCCTAATCCCTCTTGGCCGTAAGTGTCTGTACTTGGGCTTGCAGTAGAAATTTTTTCCCATCTCTCGCATCTGGCTGGAGGGGTGGCTGCATGGGTGGTTGATCGTGATCCCCATCCCTCGATGGTGTCTGTACTTTGTCCTGGTCCCTATCCTAGTCATCGTCTTAGGGTGGTGTCAACACCCTGTCATCTTGGTCCTGGTGACCGTCATCTCCATCCTGCCTGTCCTGCGTCGGGGGCCCATCTACTTGATCTCCATCCCTGGGAGGTGGTCCACCATTTGGTCCTGGACCTCTGCCTCCCCCATCCTCACCCCTGCCTCCTCTTCCTCCCCATCCTCACCTTCTTGCCCAACCCGTAGGCCTCCTCGTGCCACTGTTGCTCCTAGTAATGTAAATATGAGTGGAGCCCTGTACCAGTCCTTGTATCCCAGAGTGGTCCCTACATCAGCCGACCCTTGTGCATATTCCCATGGTCATGCCACTAACTGTCTGAAGCTCTACACAACATCATCTACTGGGATAGTCTGCCCCCAGGATGTCTCCCTCATGGTACACACAAAGGAAGCCACATACCCATCATCAGGTCTGTCATGTACCTCTTCAAATTTTTGAGCCACCCTGTCAGGAAGATATTGCTCAATCATAGTATGCTCTCTCCCTTGAATGAGTCACTCCTAGTGAGCGAAGAAGAGCTTCTGGTCATCATCATACTAGGCTAGTAATCCAAGGTAAGAACTCCATTTGAAGTCCCGCATATCATCCAAGACCCTCCTCCAGTAGGGGATTCCATGCTCTCCAGTACACTCAAAAGACACTTTACCCCTGTATCGCCAGACTACTGGGTCATCTGGCTCCATTGCTATTGGTACCACTTTGACGAGATGAAGAACAGAGATGTGCTCCCATGCCCAAATATGTAACAAGGTGACGTTGACTCCGATCGACCTGCCATCCAAATAGGCCACCTCATGCAAGTCTCTGTATAAGGAAGCCAAAAGCACTGGACCCTAGACAAAACATGTTTGATCCCCCACCTGATGCTGAAATATCGACTCCGCTGATCCGGTGCCACGAGCCTTGAGGTGATAGTTGCTATAACCAGTCTGAAGGGTGAAATAGTGCGATAGTATCACTCTAGGTCAATCTGGCCCTCTGAGAAGACCATAGAATCCAAACCCATAACCTCATAGCAAGTCTCTCTACTAGCCTCTACATCATAAATCACGTGCTCTCCATGAATGGGTAGTCAAAGAATACACCAGATGTACTCCATTGTGATGGTCGCCTCACTAGTGGGAAAGTGAAAAGATGATGTCTTGTTGTGCCATCTCTCAGCCAGCGCAGTCATCATACCCAAGTGTGTGCGGACTAGGTGTGCATATGCAATGTACCACAACCCTAGGGCCCTTAGATGCTCCTGTAGACGCTCATGCATGCCCTCTAGAATGTCAAACATAACCGAAATCCTGTGCTCATGGGAATGTAGTATCCTGAGCTCCTTCTGCATCAGCAAGGTCACAACATCAAATTTCTTGAAAAAAATCCTGTTCCTGGTTGAGCAGTTCACCTTTAAAATAGCATATGCGTCGTTGTTTGCAAAGGCAGTGCAGTTTGAAAATTTCAAACTGTGCCACTGGAGGAGTTTGACCTCTTAAACTCTGTCGCGACGGTGCAGTTTGCCCATGACCCATTAACCTAAACCCAAACTTGACTGCCACGATGCTCTGTGCATACGCAACGCTATCTGTCCCTAAACCCTAGTTTGCAAAATCTGCCACCGTGGTGCCCCATGAATGTGTGACACACTTTGGGGCTGCGCGACGTTGAAACTTAGTTTGAAGCCGTGCAATATTACGTCGCTAACCCTAAAAAAAGATTCCTAGCCCTATTAAATGCACTTAAATGCTTGCAAATCAAAAAATGAGATAAGATTAGGGTCACTCACTAGAGGTCCTATGCTTGGCTATCGCTGGTACACTCGTACTTGGTCAAAAATGTGTCGTGGAAGCGCGCGTTGTGCCATCTCGATCAAGTGCTTTGGGCTCAGAATGTCAGGATCTCTATAGGCTGAATGTGCAAATGAATTGGAAGTGGCTCCCAGGACCTATATAAAGCCTAAAAGGTAGGGTTTTTTGACCCCGTTTAGCGTCTTGTTAGGGTTTTGACCCCTAAACTTGTTTTTGTCCATCAGAGGCCTATTTTGTACTGTTTTATTGCGTTTGGACACATTTTTGGTCTCACGGAGCCTTTCTGGACCCGTTGGGAACCTTGTCCTCTTTTATTGCAAGATCACCCAAAAAGTTGAAATTTTCATCCAATCTCTTGAGGGGGTAGTATATCGGCATGTTTCACCCGCTAAAGTAGCAGTGGGGAAAATTTTGAAATTGAATTTTTTTTGGCTTTTGATCAAGATAGTTTATTCTTTGAATCAATGCAACAAGTGCATCGCTTCAAAGAGGGAAAAAATGTAGACACGTAAAATGTACTGATTGACGTTACACACTTGATCTTGATTACTAACACCATTTCAACCTAAATCATCCTCTTAGCTTGTCATCACTCTTTGTCCCTTAATTAAATAAATAATTATTTATCTAATTAAGCCACTCTCGTTAATTAAATCAATCTATCTAATTAACCCTATATCTCTATTTAATTAAATAATTCATTTTATTTGATTAAATCTCTAAAGTCACTCTATTAAATTAAATAAATTAAAACCTTATTTGATTTAATCTAACATCATCCCTTTTAATTAAATAAATCAAAATCTTTATTTAATTAGTCTCTAAATCACATTCTTCTCATCTTTTGATTTAAATCAACCCATAAGTGTAAATCAACTAGTCACATCATCTAATCCCTCATTAAATTAATTAATTAACCTTTGATTAATTTAATTCTAATCCATGTCTCATCCTCTAGCTTTTGCTGCTTGCACATAAAAATACATTTAATTCATTTATTAAACCTCTATTTTCTCTCAACTTGGCATCTTTTAGAGAATATTCTTCCAAATTTGAAATCCATCCAAGTGGATTTGTCCTTCCAACAAGACATTTATTTCTTCTTTCATGTCCTTATGCATTGAGCCATGTGGCATTTAAGACATTCTTTTTTCCCTCTTACATGTCATTTCACTATTTTCAAATTCCACCTTATTGCATTTATGGGCACATTCATCAAAATGTGCACATCCTTTGCCCATTCACATCTTGACAAGTGGCATTTGGCCATTGGTTGAAATTTAGTCCCACATTGCTTCATTTTGGGTATTTCTCCATCTTGTCTTTCTATAAATAAGAGGTTTCACTCCTCATTTGATCATCCACAATTTGAGCAAGTTTACTATACTCAATTTTATCTTCAAGCATATATATTTTCATCAATTTTATCAAAGTCTGAGCTAGGTTATGCAAATTTCTCATCATGGAGCTCAATTGAATCTTCAACAAAGTGGATCACTCTTCATCACTCATCAACATTGCATCATTGAAGTTGGGAAATGGCCAATTTTCACATCAAATTGACACCAATTCCCCCATGGGATCAAGAGTTTGCATGTTTAATTAAGATTTCATGGCTTTCTTATTATGTTCTTCATTTTATTTCCTAGTTTGAGCATTGCTAATAGATTTCATGGGGAATCTTGATTCTTACTTGCATTCGATCTAACCATATGTTTGTTTATTGTGTTTTGCAAGTATTAGGATTGGGGTTCTACACTATATAATCCGAATTGTAATAGTAAAACTATTAATCTTAAACTTAATTTTTTAATTATTATTATTTTAAGATTATATTATTATCAATTTTATTCACTAATGTAAATTAGAAATATTTCTTACTAATCAAAACTAATTTTAATAGATATTTATTTTTAAATACAAATATATCCAAATTTTACAATATATATTAATAATAAATTATTAAAAATATTTACTATATTTAGAAAAATAAAAAAAATTACATATCCAAATATTTCAAACAATTAATATAATTATGAAAAAACAATATAAAATAATCTTAAAATAATATATATGAATATAATCTTCTAATAATATAAATATAATACCTTCATAAATACTTTATTCCAATTTCTACTTTATTCCAATTTCTTCTAAATTAACATATACTATGCATTTAAAAGTAGGTTCAAGGATTAAGCTGGTATATGAATGCTAAGACGTTAGAGAATATGTGTTTGTGCATGGATGCACTATAAATTCTAGTTGCACTGGTATAAGCAATTAATAATAAGTGTTAAATAATGTAATGAAATAAAATTAGAAAAATCTAGATACAAATGAGAAAGGAAAGTTGTCATCAAATTGACAAAAAAACACTTAAAATGGAAATAATATTTCCATCCAATTTTCAAATCAATATTTACCTAGCTTTTATGTGATAAGTAAGATTTTCCACTTTTACATGATATTTTGATATTTTGAATGCTTTTACTATTAAATGACAATTATTTATGACAACTAAACTTGTTTTCCAAAAATCAATAGTGGTTTGCACACATAAAACTTTTTTCAGACTCAAATCATATGTAGTCTATCCACTAATAATAAAAACCTTATAAAGTATTAAAAATATTTTTAAAAATAAAAATAAAAAAATAAAATAAAAAATCAAACATAAAAAAATAAAAAAGAAAAAGAAAAGAAAAGAAAATTAAAAAACTTAAAAAATAAATAAAAATACATTCTCAATTTAAAACGACTACCTAATACGATAGTTGTATATAACGCAAAAGTAGATTTTCTATACCTGAATCGGCGCAATGTCGTCAAGCGGCCACTTCTGCTCAATACAGAAATTGCGCATATTTCCGTTGTTAGAGACGGTTACGTTTAAAAGCTGTCATTTCTTTTAAGATTGTTGAAGGGAGTGGAAATAAAGAAGCACAGCTTGAAAGTGGGCAAGAAAAACCCTAGCAATGGAGCCGCCTTCTGGAATGCCTTTTTCATTTGCCAGACCTGGAATTTCTCATATGTTTATGACCAGAAAAGAACCTGCAGATCCAAATAAGCCGAATTCTTATTGTTATGTTCATCGGGAACACGTTCTTTTGGGCGGGCAAATTGCTTCAGAAAGATTTTGATAAACACGGGCAGAAACATTTGGAATTGCTGCATTGCTTTCCCTACGAAGTCGTGATGGTCTGCGAGGGAAATACATGGCCAGATAAGGTGTGGCCTGAGTTTCGGTTGTAGGATTGTGGGGAATACGGACTAAGCCCCTTCATGTACGATTCACACATCCTCATGCGGTTGTTTTTTCTGTTTTACTGCCTACATGCTTTCAGGTATCATAAGTTTCTCTCTAAACTTACCTATTCTGCAGAAATCCACAATTAAGGAAAACAGTTACTAGCCGGAATTGGGTGATAGGCATAATTATAAATTAAGGTAGGGGAAGATAGCAGAGATCATAGATTAGCTGGTAGGATAGTACTGTTAGCCATGATGTGAGAATATTCTAGTGCTTTCACCAATTAATCCTTAATCTTTGTTATGATAATTTCAATATTACTAATGCTATATTCTGTTTTCTGCTATTTGTCTGTTTTTACTTTTGGTTGCAGGAGTGATATCTGGTGCTGCTCTCTACATTCGAGACGATTTTGAGGCTGTAAACAAGAGCACATTCATGCTGGTAGTAAAACGTGCCAAATTTCATGACTTCCTTATATCTAAACATAGATTCTTCTTATTTTGCAGACTCCCTTGTACATTACTACCCCTAATCTATTTTAAGGGAGTTATATACAGTTTTCTCATGCAAGCCTGTAATTAGCTTCTCTGAACGGTTTTATTATTGTTGCAGCTAGGAGACTATAGTGAGTGTGACAATTGCAGCAGCTATTATTGGATCAGCAGTAGGAGGGTTTATCAATGATATCTATGGGCGAAAGAAGGCAATAGTAGCTGCAGATATTGTGTTTGCAATAGGAGCAGTTGTAATGGCCGTATCACCCAATCCCTGGATTTTGATAGTTGGGCGAATACTTGCGGGTCTAGGGGTGGGAGTAGCCTCTGTTAGCTGTCCTTTATATATTTCAGAGTCCTCCCGCCAAGATCAGAGGAGCTTTTGTCAGCCTCAATAATCTTATGATCACGGGAGGCCAGTTTCTGTCCTATCTCATCAATTTGGCTTTCACAAGGGTGTGTAAACAAAATTTTAAACTCTCATATTGTCATAGTGCTTTTTGTTATTGTGTTTTGATCAAGTTCGGAACACCCTATTGGAGGGAAATTCCTTAACTTCCATAAAATAGCACAGAACTTTCTGCAATTCTCAGCCTATTGTTATGCATGTTGTGAAAGCTAACATTTTCATTCTATTGTTATGAATAAAACACCTGCACGGTACTTACATGGACTGTGGAAATATCTTGTCTATTTGAACTAACATTGGTATTATTTTTCTCAGGTTCCAGGAACATGGCG
The DNA here is from genome assembly GCA_007258455.2 of Sequoia sempervirens. Classification (NCBI taxonomy): domain Eukaryota; kingdom Viridiplantae; phylum Streptophyta; class Pinopsida; order Cupressales; family Cupressaceae; genus Sequoia; species Sequoia sempervirens. Next base: position 86,339 of record VDFB02083587.1, read on the forward strand.
TTGGATGCTTGGAGTTGCATGATTACCTGCTGTACTACAGTTATTTTTGGTTATATTTATGCCTGAATCTCCTCGTTGGCTATATAAACATGTTAGTTTTTCTCTTTTCCATGTCATTTTTGGGTATAAGTATGCAATCTGCATCTTGACTTGCAATCAACTTAGGATTTACGAACATACAATCACAATACTTATATTTGGTTTTGCACCAGCAACACATAACATTTTTAACATAGACTTGATTGAACATACTTATATTTGGTTTTGCATTTTTAGTGGATTTTAGTTACCGAATACTAAGTTCAAAAATCTCTTTACCTTTGCAAGAAAACTGTGAATAAAGTTGACAAAATATTGTTTGCCCCTAGATTTAGGCCCAAATCTCTTTGCTTGAGGCTTATTGAGTCTAATGTTTGAATTGCAAATTTATGTTCTTGTAGACCTTTGCATGAAACATGAACTTCAATGCCATAACCCTCAAGTTTGAACCAAATAAGATTATGTCCAGTTTGACTGACATAATGAGTTTATTGAAGCAGCCCTGATAACTACACAGTGAAAAGTTATGTCATAATCTCTTTTTAGATGTCGGGGCTTTGCACTCAACAAGACTTGATCCCTGGTGGGCTCATTGAGAACCTTTCAACTTCACCAGCAGACCAAGACCCCATTGGTAGGAGCAAAATTATGAAGTTTTAAGTTCACATTGATTGTAAATAATAGGTCATGCCTTTGTGTACTAAGCTTAATTGTTGATTTGAACCTTTTTGAGATCCAAAATTATAATAATGTTAGACAAGTGCTTACCAATCAAGCAATTTCACTGCTTTTGCATGTAAAATTCCAGTAGCTAATTAATTGCATGCAAATCATAGTTCCATGGAGTTTTCTGACGGGGGGACGCAGGGACGTGGGGACAGGTTGGACGGGGGGACAAAGGGCCTAAGTTTGGGGACGGCGGGGGGACAATTGGGGGATGGTGGCAAGGTAGTGGCAGGGCGCCAAAATTCATATAGTACTTGAAAAAATAGTTATAAAAAGATGTACAAGTATAAAAATTATACATCTTGGAGGCAACTAGTCGTCCCCTAGACATCTTCAGGACACCTTGACGTCCTCGAAGTCCTAGTGGCATCTTGAAGACGGTGACACTTGTAGTAGGATGGTGACGTTGGTGGTGGGCTGGTGGGGAAATGTCCCCCAAATTTCCAAGTCTTCAAGATGAGAACGTTTAAAAAATGTAAAGTTTTTAGGAGGAAACGTGTCCCCGTAGAACACTGATGCAAATACAAAAGACTTTGCCATGATCAATGTAGGTTTGCATTGATTCTCTCTAGTGTTGTTGAGCAATGAAAGAATAGCAACGATATGAACTACCATATACGTTTACTCAATACAATGAATGTAGATGCCAGTGACTTGGGAAAAACAAAAGTAGCCACTCAAATGGAAAAGGATTCTTGCCCAAACACAGATGCAAGCAACAATTTTAATGTAGACGTGCCCATTGGAAATGCAACAATTAATTATCACCGGAGATTATAATATTTAAATGTCAATATTTTAGTTAGTCATTCTAACTCCATATCAAAAAGTTATATTTTATCTTTATCAGTAATAACCAATAAGTAGAGTTTACCCTTTAAACACATTTAAGAAGTTAACTCGATTTCATTAAGGGAAATGATGCTCATGAGATATAGCGAAGGAGAACAAGAGGCATATATTTAAAGGATATATGATAGTTCCTGTCTCCAATTATATGCCATTATTGGCTTTGCAGAGCAGACCTATATGCTATATCCAATTCAACTGATGCGGAACCTCTGCTGACCTGCTTTGGAATACATAATATTCTGCCTTAAGTGCAGACTTGTAAGTAACATCCAATTGTACAATGCCGAGGGCAACAACATATAATCAGCATATAGTTATAAACAACAGAACGCAGAAAGAAAAATGAAAGAGAAATGTTTGTGACAGTGTGAAAGAAAACTAGCAAGCCATAAATGTAATTCAAACTAATATTTGCATTTAAAGGTCAATCTCCCAATCCGCCTCATTTGCCTAGCAAATTGAAAACACCGAAATGGTCTCTAAAAATGAAATGAACTATTTAAATACTTCAAGGATGGAACATTTGCAGTTAAAAAACCTACTATCCAGAAAAACGGTCACATAAAAGACAATACGATTTTGTGGAATCGTTTAAAGGATATATATATATATATATACATACACACTCCATCTTGTTATTTTATTTTATTAATAAAAAATTAAGGTTTACTTTTTAAATAAAGTTAGCTATTTACAAGAGTTACAAAACTTACTATCCAGAAAAACAGTCACATAAAAACAATAAAATTTTGTGGAGGTGTTTAAAGGATATAGCAAAGGAGAACGAAGAGGCATATATTTAAAGGATAACTATATATATGATAGTTTTAACTGCTCCAAATTATGTTATACTTTTGTTTTGCTATTTTTTTGTTAATAGAAAATTAAGATTTACATTTTGTAATAAAGTTATAATAGTAATTTAGTACTAATTATAATGTTCAATTAGTTGGAAATTAGTTTGTCATAGAATAGATTAAAATAGTTTAGAGAAGTTGTATGGAAGTATAGAGATGTACAATTTTGTAGACGTTTACATAATATATAGTATCTTAGAAGCATTAATATTATATTTACATTTTGATTTATAGTATTATTTGTACAACAATGATTTTTTTTTTTTTTTTTTAGACTGCAGGAATCGGGTAGCACGACCCCCTATAAACTGCAGTGCGCCTGGTAAACTTTTTAACGTGACCGGCGGCGCTGGCGCGACACGCCCTCCGGTACCACGGGACAGGGGAGACTAGAACTCGTGACCAGCAGAGCCGCAACGGAATTACTTAGCCAACCGAGCTAGGGCCCCCGCCCTTTTGTACAACAATGATTTATTTTTACACTTTGTGTTCACATTTTTTTATGATCTGCTGTCCTATTTTAGAATACTTAATATTTTTCCTTAAATACAAATTTACAAGTTACACTCAATTATACATGACCGAGGGGGAAGAAACTCATATTTATAAACAACAAATCATTCAAATAGAAAAATGGAGAAAATTATTGTGATAGCACAAAAGAAAACAAATAATTCATAAATGCAAATTCAAAACGATGCTTGCTTTTACATTTCAAAGGTAACTTTCCCAATTCTCCTCATTCTTCCAGTGAAGTGAAAAACCCAATTACTCTCTAAAAACTAAATGAACTAATTTTATTTTGAAAAAATAGAAAGATGGAATATGTGCATTTGTCTATGAAGCTACTCAACTATACAAAAGTTGCAAAACTTACTACCTAGAAAAAAGACTACATAAAGACAATGCAACTTTGTGGAGCCATTTTAAACCTTGGAGATAGTTGAAGTTAGATGCCTTCCATGTGGCCCAAGATCATTTCTCACCCATTTTCTATAGAATCTTAGAATGGGGGATGAGGAGACTGGTTTCAGGGAGGATGGGATGAAGGACCTTTATTTGAGGGTGGTGGAGTATAATGATTGGCATGGGTTTGGGGGTAGAGTCTCTAATAGAGTTGTGGGGGGTGCTTCTTGCAAGATCAATAGGGTTAAGTAGTAGCATTTCTCCTAGGTTCAGGGGTAGCACCCCTCACAAGGTGTGGGGTAGTGCTTCTTGTTGTTATATAGGGTGAGGACAAGCTGCAAAACCCTTGCTATCAAGCAATTATGTTCTTTGATACCACATGGACCTTCATTGTGCATAGCCCTTATCATCAAGCTGAAATTGAGTCCTTTGACAACACATGGACCTTCATAACACATACCTTTTTTATAATTATATTATTATGTTTTCTCCAATTCTAAGTTCTCACTATTTCAATATTTTAGTCACATCTTCACTACATAGAGAGTTAAGAATGAAACTAAAGAATTTGACCAGTCTAAATGGTGAGGGCTATGCAGTTTTCGTAGATTTTTGAGTGTTTGGGATGTTTAGGTCCATTAGATTATTACGATTAGGATTAATGGTCCTAATTTCAATGCCAAATGTGGAAGATGGCTGCAAGTTTCAAGCGGCACGGTTGAGTTTCTTGAAGGCCCTAAGGATATCCCAACTTTCCCTCAGCATCCCCATTAAAGAGGGAGGCCCCATAAATATCCCCTCTGAGGAAGACATCCCGGGAACATCTTCTGGACGGTAGCAACAGTGTGGGACGTGCCCTGCCGCCCTGGCATCTTAGACCCATCCCCGTCTCCCAATACAACAATTTTTTAGGACGAAAGCGTCCCTGTAGAGCATTGTAATTCTCACCTTTTTAATCTACTTGAACTTTTAGGACGCATCTTAAGCTATATTGATATTCGAAAATTCCATTCATTGAGTCACACACTTATCTAAATATCAAACGTCAAGTTTACTGGTCCATTCATGCCGTAATGCATTTATATGAGATACATTGTTCGTGATTCTAGCCACCATTTTGGGCACATCGGAAATCTTGAAACCTCCAAAAGGTGCAAGTTTTAGTTTTCAGCCATCACGGAGCTCCAGGGGACTGAAACATAGCTTTTAGTTTTTATCAATTTTATCTAAAACCAAGGTCCAATATCACTGCTGCTCATACATGATATTCAGAAAACAAACATGGCTAGTAAACTTGGAAATAAACAGAGATAAGCAGAGTTGAGATCAACTGTCCAAGGAGATTAGAATCACACTGGAAGTTTCCTAAAATGTTTCCAGCTCTGATACGCTAAGAAAATGACTGAAAATACCTGCACTATTGACAGCAATGGAAATGACAAAAAATTTGTGGGAAAGATTTTACAGGGTGAGACCATTTAAGAGTTGCAATACGTTCATAACTTCTACTCTTCCAATACATTCATAACTTGAATTCACTGACTACTTTGGTCATTTCTTTGATCACCCGCCATTGTGAAGTTGCTTAGTCAGTAAAAGCATGCCAGGTATCACTAATGCAGATAATCTGCTGTATATGATCTGCATACTTATAGATGGGCTGCACTCATCTGTAGTAAAAAAAATGTATAAATTACAACTACTATTAGGCTAGAAGTACAATTATTTACTGTGATCATCAGTAAAGTTTATGCCAGGTTGATGTAATGCCTAAAGAAATGTAGGCATTAATTTCTACCAATGAAAGAATAAGATTGTCAACTATGCATTTAATATAGACCCTTCTCGCCCTCTATTCCAGACTGTTCTCTCACCGACTACTACCGACATCAAACAAATTTCATGCATGTGTTTTATGACTGTAATTAGATTCTAGAGAATTCCAAAGACCTCTATATACGAGGCATATGCAAGTCTCTTTTGACAAGCAATCAAATGCAATTTAGTGCAATTTAGTGCAGCAGCACATTCCCAAGTTATTGTGTTTGTGTTTCTTTTGTCTCTGCCCACCTAACAATTAATACATTAAATTTATGTCCATAAATTATCATCGTATGAATGGCGCACTGAAGTACGCACTCAGGACAAACATTTCATATAAGTGGCCAAAAGTAATTGTTATACAAATAAGAACTGAACTCTTTATATAAATAAAAGGAAATACAAGTAGAAATCAGTTTCAATTAATGGAAAGCAACATCAAAAATTGCATGAAAGAATAATTTAATTTATTTACATAATGGCGACAACGGCTTGTACTTCTTGTACGTATTTCTTCTTTATAGGGATCAATGCCAATGTCATGTAACAATTTCATCATTTACTATAGGGGAGAGGACCCAGTAGTGGAGCGTGTTCCAATAGTTGTGAATGTTTTTGTTAATATAATGCCCAATAGTTGTTTATATAATGTGGATAGTTGTTTATATAATGCCAATAGTTGTGACTTTACTACTCATAATTAAACAAAATGTATTCTTTTGATCTAAAAAGCAACCAATCACGTGATGCCACATCAGCGCTCAACTACTGGTGATGTGAATGCACAAGTATTGGTAAGGGGTCTAGACGGTGCCCTTTTTGACACCTTGACAAAAAGCATGCTGATGTGGCATCATATTTGATGATGTGGCCCCGAAACTTTTGTTATAAGCAGGGGACTTGCCAAGTAAGCTGCTGTAAAAAAATTGGAGTGATTTGAAATTTCCAAGTAGGATTTTGAGGGACGCGAAGTTAGGTGCACAACTACTGGGTCCTCTCCCCTATTACATATGAAAAATTTACAGTTAATAGTGAGAATATTGTCATCAAACCTCTAGGCTTTCTTCTTCTTTTTGTATTAAATGAAGCTGAGATACAAAGAATGGAGCAGCCCAAGGAAAGGAACTACAAAAGGAAGAAAAAGAAACAAAATGTACAAAAGCTTTACACAGATCTGCTCACCATATAGTAGAAATAAAGTACAGTAACAACCGAACAACTAAAGGAAATTGCTCTCCTAACACCTCTACATAGAAACAGTGAAGACAACACTTAAATTCTGAATTTAAAAAAGCATTGTAGCTATCTAGAGCACCAAATATCATCCTCATGAAGCTGTAAAAACTGAAGTTTGATGGCCTCCAAATGCTATACAACTTCTTTGGCACCATCTTTCAGTTGAAAACACAAATACACAAACTGCAGAATGATATCAGATTAAAGCTTTAGAATCCCAACTTCCTGCTGAACCATATGCTTAGAAAACATTAATGAACATCTACATTTCCATATATTTAGTAAAATAATTTTCCGTATAGAATCAACAACCACATTATTTTGCATACCAACACCCAAAACAACCTCATTCCAATACAAAATGTGACAAAAAATTGCCAGAAAATGGCTAAAGACAACATTCCATTTCCTTTTAGCCGCTATACAATCCCAAAAAATATGTTTCACACTTTCACTACGCTGACAATTAGGACAATTCGCAGATTTAATTTTTAATTTCTTTAATCTATCACCTATAGGCAGTTTGTGATGCAAAATTTTCCATGATAAAATCTGAGCATTTGCCTCTGCTTTAGAATTCCAAATCTAGGCACTCAAATTTCTCCATTTCTTTTCACGGAACTTGCATTTCCATTTTAAATTGAGCCTAGGATTAAGTGACAACTTCAAAAGTAATCTCAAACAAATCTTCCTCAAGGGGAAACTAGAAAACTGAAATTTACCAAACCATTTCCAATCCTTGAAAAAGTTGCAATATAAAGGTGTACAAAGCTTCATAAGAAGCTCCATCGAAACTAATGACTTCACAAAAGTCAAAAACCTTTGATATGTATTATTCAACTTAAAAGCATTTTCATGTGAGTGTAAATCCCAAATATCTTTGAATTGCTGCACACCCTTCTTGAAAAGGTAATTAGTATGTTTAGGAAAGGAAACAACCAATGGAAGACCATGATATTGCACAAGTTTGTTCCACCAAATAGACGAAGAAGCAAAACTAAAACCATACTCTAGAGAATCCCCCCTCCAACTCAAAAAGATGCAAACCTGTTTCTAGGCCTTCCAAATAGATTGCAAGGAAAAAGAAGCCTTAAAACTAAAGAATGGAGCCAATAGATTCTTATCTAGCCATCTAACACCTTGCCACTTATGATCTATAGTAGCCTATACAATATGATGGGGAACAAGAATCTTCCATTGTTCCTCTTCGAATACCACTCTAATAATCCATTTTGCACCTAAGCAAGTTCTTTGTGTTTTAGGATCTAGAAGACCAAGCCCACCTCTATCCTTAGGTTTTATGCAATTAATCCAAGAAGAGGATTTGAAACTAGCTTTTCCTTCCCAATTGGACCACAAAAACTCATGAATGATTTTAATAAGGTCTTCATAACCTTTTTTAGATGGCATCCAACAATCTACGAATAATAAACATGTGAAGCCAAAAAAATTCTATTAACCACCTGTATTTTACTAGCAAGAGAATGATATTTGTTTCCCCAAGTAAAGATTTGTTTTTCAGCTTGACCAAATACCAATTCCACATTTTAGATAGAGTGACCCCAAACCAAATGGAATTCCCAAGTAACGAGTGATTTTCCCATGTTTAATCTGCTTCCATTCTTTAGGGATCCAATGAGGGACTGGATCAGGTTGGATCATGAGAAATTCAATTTTATGGTGAGCAAGCATGGATCTTGAAACCACACAATAAAAATCAAGAATCCCCAAGACGTTAGAAATTTTAGATTCATAATTTTGAATAAAAAGCATACTGTCATCAACAAAATGAGAATTAAGAACAACTGTATTATTAGGAATATAAATTCCTTTAATCATCCTCATTTGATAAGCCTTTTGCAATAAATAACCCAAAGCATCTGCAACAAGGACATAAAGGAAAGGAGATAAAGGACAACCTTTCCTAATAGATCGTTGCAAAGGAAACAAATCAGTCAAAGAGTTATTAATAACCAGTTGTGTAGAAGCATCTTGGAACAACATTTGCACATGTTTACAGATTTTGGGACCAAACCCCAACCACTACAACATTTTGATAATAAAGCTCCACCTCATTCTGTCATAAGCTTTATCAAAATCAAGTTTGACCAATAAAGTATTTTTCCTTGTCTGTTGTGCCCATTCACAAGTTTCCCAAGCCAAAATTAAGTTATCAAGGATATATTTGCCTTCTAAAAAACCAGTTTGTTCAAATCGCACAATACTTTTTGCCATTGGTTTAATTCTTGTAGCTAAGGCTTTAGCAATGATTTTTTAGGAGGTGTAAAGTAATAGGTCTCCACCCTGAAATAGAATCCATATTCTTCCCTTTGGGGATAAGTTTAATCAAACCTTTATTAATCTCAGGCCCTAACAAACCAGGTTTTAAGGATTCTAGGTAGACAAGATACAAATTTTTCTTGATATGCTGCCACATAATTTGGTAGAACTCAATTGAGATCCCATCAAAACCCGGGCTCTTATTTGGAGCCACATAGAAAATTGCATGCTCTAAGTCATCTATGGATAAATCACGGTCCAGGAATTGAGTATAATCATATGCAACCTTCCTTGGTATGTAATCTTTGAGTATATCTTCAAGCGTCGACTGCACATCCTACTAATGAGAATCCTCTCGAAAAAAATTCTCATAAAATTGATGAAAAATTCCTTTAATAACCTCCAAGTTAGTATGGACCTGCCCATGTTCATCTTAAATAGATCCAATACACTCCTTTTTATGTTTGTAGTTCAAATAATTAAAGTATTTAGAACCTCTATTGCCATTTTTCATCCAATGCAATCTTGCCCTTATTTGGCTCCTTTCCCTTGATATATATCAAATTTGCAAAGCTGGGTTTCAATGGTAGCTACTGCAACTTGTAATTTAATATCAGTTGGATCGGAGTTAAGGAGTATTCTATTCATCTCTAATTTCCATTGTAGGGATTTTTCCTTATGTCTATGTTTCCATGCTAATATTTTGCCAAAAGAACGAAGAAAATTAGCACATTTAGAAATAGCAGCATTCCGCCATACCCTATAAGATTCCCCATCTTTAGGCTTGGGGATGGAGTTCCATAATCCAACCAAAAGAGAGACACAAGAAGGAATTTACAGATATGATGTGTTAAGCTTGAAGGTTAAATGATAAGATCCCCCATTAGAGTTCAACAAAGACGTAGTGCAAATGATTGGGAAATGATCTGACAAAGTAGTAGAATAATCTACATTAACACAAGTTCCTGAAGCATCATAAAAAACTTGCAAATTTGACAAAATATAAAACCTGTCAAGCCTGCTAAGTTTTCTATCCATCCCAAACCTGCAATTAGTCCACGTAAACCAATGATTCTTGTGACTAGCACTTTTTTTATGAATAGGGTCTATAACTCCCAAAGAGTTATGACACAACAACCACTTATCAAACTCTTCCTTACTAAGTTTGGCATGACAAACCCAACTACGATCCACATTATTTTCCACCTTATTAAAATCACCTCCTATAACCCAATTTGCCCGTGGGAGATTTTTAGCCAACCAATCCCACAACTCACTTTGTTCTTTAGCAATGTTAGGAGCATATATAGAAAAAATTCCTATGGGTTGGTCATTGATAAAGGTGAGAATCCAAGCACAATTGTGAGAAGGGTCCTCCCCTTTATCAATGACAAATTTATTAACCCAAGGAGCGATGCCAATAACAGGCCCCCCTTGTCCCTCTCTATGTGACATGTATGGAAGAAAGAAGCCTCCCTCCACACATTGCATAGAGAGAAACCCAGGCGAGGACCATTGATTTTAACTTCTTGCAAAAAAATGATATCTAGTTTCCATTTACATATAACATCCTTAACCTCATATTTACGATAAGGGAGGGAAATCCCTCTTACATTCCAAAAAATCATTTTAAACTTCATGCTGAAACAGAGTTAGGGATGTCTTCCTCTTGTGGCAAAGCTTCAAACCGATTAGCAAGCGAGATATTCTAATCAGAATGTCGTTGCTCTTTTTCAACAAAGTTTGGAGACCTAGATCTTTGTCTTGCAGTAGGAGATTGAGAGCCTGGTCTTGCAAAGGGTGAAGGAGATCTATGTCTCACAAAAGAAGAACTTTGTCTTTCAACAAAAGTAGGAGATGGAGTCTCAAAAGAAGTTACTTTAGAATTTTGTGGAGAATTAGAATGATTGTAAGGAGTCAAACCCTTTTGAGAACCATGACCCCCCAAAGGCTCCTTTCTTTTTCTCACCATTCTCCACCCATCAGACATAGTTACATCCTTATAAGACATAGAGGAGTTCGACACAATGTTAGTTATAATTTTTTCCTCTGAGCTTACATTATCCTATTGCTGCACATGGGAGGACTTTGGTTGAATCTTAGAGATCGGTTTATTCATTTGCAAAGGACTGGGTGCAGCCATTCCAAGAGGCTGAGTGAATTTGTTTCTCTTGATAGGACAATCTCTTATTAAATGGTCGTCTTGTCTATAGTAAAAACAAGCATTTGTTTCTTTCAAATAAACAATTGGCTAGACAAATTCAACCCCTGGACCTATCAATTTAATATTATTTGGAAGTTGCTGGTTAAGGTCCATTTCCACATAGACTTAGGGGTGAACCCTCAAACTAGAAAATTTATTGGTACTATTTTGCACCATAAAACTCTACCTAGCTGAGAAGCAAACTATTTCAAGAGGGGTCTCAAGGCAAGGCTTAAAAAGGAAATTCAAGCCACATTGGATATTTAGACCTTAACGGACCTTCAAGATGGAAATCAATAGTCCAGGCTTGCAAGTAACAGACCTGGCCACAAATCACCCAAGTGTCATACTGAAGCACAACCTGAGCATGATCAAAGGACTTAAATGTACAGGAGACGTAGTCCTTCCCCAAACCTCACATAGCCTCTATTTCCCACCCTCTGTTCTCCTAGTTAAATTTTTCCCATTTATAAAAATCAGCCTCAAAAGGAATACCCCTCAAAAAGAACAGAATAACAAACTTATGTTGACATTCAACAATGTAATCTAGCACATTGTCGGGAAGCAAAAATTCTAAAATTTTACCTACTTCCCCATCTGCAGGCTCCTCCATTGCATTGACCACTGCGTCCGTTCGCTAAACAAGCCTCTGCTTTGAGCCACATCTCAGCCTGTCTCACTGTGCACAAAACCTCGTTACCCTTTAAAATAATCAAAGACTACGTACTAGCTCTGTCTCAAGAATGCATCAAAAGCCACCCACTAGCGACAACCACCACATCGGATTTCTGCTGAAAGAAAAAACTCACGCTAGGGTTTGATAACCAAAAGGCTCCCACTTCCACTCATTTTCCAATAAAGTCTCATGTCTAGGATTTCTTCTTTTAGGTAGCTACAAATTTTATAAACTATTTTATCTATCTTAATATTAATCTATATAGTATATGTTTGAGAGATATTATTTTTGAGACTTATTTTAAGGAATTCAGGTAAAGAATTTGAAGTTGAAGACAATTTATCTATCTTAATATTAATCTATATAGTATATGTTTGAGAGATATTATTTTTGAGACTTATTTTTTTGAAGTTAGGTAAAGAACTTGAAGTTGAAGATGAAGATGTGTTTAAAACTAAAAAATTTGTAGGTTGTGATACTAATAACAAAGGTTGGTTTGTAGATCATGAAGATGATGAGGTATGTTGTTAAAGAAATAGAAAGAAGTCACGACAACAGAAAAAATCATCGTGTTATTAGTTTGAAAAGAGTGTTCGTTTGAATAGAAAGAAGTCATGATAGCAGGAAAAAAACATCCTTTCATTGGAGATCATAGTTATTTGTTGAAGTTAGTTTTGATTGTTCTAAGATTGTAAGTTGTTGATAAGAAGACTCATGTCGTTGATTTGAGGAGTAAAGGATTTTGTAAGGATCCGAAGTAAAAATAAATGCCAATGTTGCCTAGCAAGGAACCCACCATAGTCAAAGAAAGGGTTTTTGAATTATTCATAAACGTGTGATGTTGAGGACAAAGAAAATTGTGAAGAGATTATGGGTGTTTGTAGTAAAGAAAAGAAGCCTTGGCAACATAGGTGTTAAAAGAAATTTGAAACAGATTGCAAGTATTAAAGCAAATTGCAATTATTGGATTTGAAGATCGCTAGCAAATGAGTTCATTAATAGTTACCATTTTGGAATACATATGGGTGTTTGAAAAGGTAAACTACTTGGCTCATATTGTATACCCACCTCCCAATGGTCTTAGAATGGATGCATTTAGATGGAGAAGGATTTCAAAAGGCTCATGGTACTTGTGGACCCCTCAAAGACATGATATATAACACATGAACTTTATTTATGAAATTTGGTCTTTAGTTGTTGGCTTCTACTATGAATGTTATCTATAAGGTGGAATTCTTAGTTGAGACTCTCAATCTTCCATTGTTGGTTTCTAGTGTGATTATACAATATGCTCGCTAGACTGTATTAATTTCTAATGTTAATTATTCAAAGAAGGTTTTGTTTCATAAGAAGAGACCTATGTTCACATATTCCAAGGCATGTTATTATCCACAATGCATGACACTTCTTGACATCTCTACCAAATTCTAAACAGATATAGATCTGCCATTTCCATGGAGTCCAAATTGATGATTTAAAAAGAAAATATCATGCCATTTCTTTCTTGAGAAGTCATGTTTGCATTCATTATTTGCAACTTCCATCTTCATCCAAAAAGAAATTCTGTTATCGTTATGTGCCTAATATTAACAAATCAAAACCTTCATTTGAGCATGATTGCCAACACAAAGGTAAATGAGTGGAAACAAAAGAAAGCTTGGTTAATGGCTTTCAACATGTTGGTGGAAAATCTGCATCTTTTTGAAAGTGGCTTCCTAGCTTATCAGTCTTATGTTTAATAAGTTTTTGTAATCTCCATTGTGTTATGTATTCGGGTCATGGGTATATCTAGTATGATGTATTCTTTTGGGTATTTTGTGTGCATAAGAGAATGTGCATATGTACTGATGTATTCAACCAATGTGCTTTTGTAACGTTGTAATAAGACAATTGGTCATTTGTACTAGGACCTCACTGGTCTTTTTGATATTTTGTAAAATTTATTACTCCAACTAAAATTGGGGGTTTTCTTGCTGGTTCTTTCTCGCTAGTGTGTCCGCTTGAACCAGCTATATGTAAAATATTATATATAAATAAAATTATAAGTGGTCTCCCACTTTTGCTTAAAAAAAAAGTTCTTGTAAATGTCCACATCTTTTTCCTTGACACAGTTGCTATTTCTTAAAATATTTCTTATGATTTTTCATAATGTTGGTCAATACTTTACTGTAAATATTCTATAGTCATGCTCTTAAATGTCATAAGAATATGTCATAAGAGGGTTTCATCTTATAAAGCTATAATAATATTATATGCATTTAGAATATCTTAGACCTCCCTTGAAGCATTCAACAAATGACAAATAACTACCAACACAAAGTGAGATGCCTCATTTCCTAATATGAGGACAAAATAATAAATCAAAATATTAGGATGCAAGGTTGACCTACCTTTCCCAATACTTGGCTAAGTTTATCATCTATTGAGGAGTGGATCCCAACAACAATTGTGCTTAGTGCTTACTACTAATCCAAGGAATACCTATTGATTTTTTCTTTATTGTATGCCTAATGACTCCTCATCTCAAGTTAAATTGTGGGAATGGATTTTTATTCCCTTCCTATGACTAAATGGATACAAGGAGGTGAATATGATATGGTGGAAAAAACAAAGATACAAGTTGGTTTAGTTCTCATAAATTCTCTAAAAAATAATTGAATTCCTACATCCTAACTAGAAATACCATGAGGGGTTTAGATCCCATTTTAGACAAAAAATATTCTTATACTAATCACTAGTTCACTTGGACCAACTAAAGAGATGGTGAACTAAGGGAAACTTATTTGTATAATTGATAGATTAAAACTTAGTTATTTCTCTTTCCATTGTCCCCTCTCCACAAAACACCCTTATTTAAGTAGATTCTATTAAACCTATCTCACATATCACCTCCCAATTCTTTAAAATTTTCAAACTTCTTATTCCCCATACCTAATAATCTATCCTTCAAGCTCAACATTTCCCACCTCAATCAAATTGATCACCTTGCTTCCCTAATATCCCTTTGGTTGATGTTCGTAGACCTCATCAAAATGGTAAGTGGATAGAATTGTGGAATGATGCGATTAAATCTATTGTACTACTTTACTATGATCTTACAATAAGAATATGGCAAGAAAGAGATCTAGAATGGAAAAAAAATATGGATCCAAATAGAAAAAAACACTTGTTTTGGCTTTAGTAATTACTAATAACTTTTCTACAATGAGTGGTTGCTTCCGTTGAAATAAAACTTAGAATATTTGAACTTAATTATGGTAGAGGATCTGAATTAAGAGATAGGCTACATTGGATGAAAGGATATAAGGGATACAAATTATTTTTTATTTATCTCAAACATATTTACATTCTCGAGAGTGGATAATATCTATCGTTGATCAAGAGAGGTAGTTCCATGACAACTCTAATGATATTAAATCCATTTTACTCCAACATTACAAATAATTTTTAATTGATCTAGTTGAAGGAGATCCACATCAAGATATAGTGAAAAATTATGGGCATAACAATTATATATTTTTTAACATATATAAAATGTATGGTTGGATTAGTGAGATATTTATAACAAGTATGCAATATGAAGTCAAACTTTATTAGATTTGATTCTTAATAAATTAGTTTTAACGATTCAATTTATAGCTTTATGTAATCTATAAGTTTAAATAGTTTGATGGTATCTAAACTTTATACATATAAAAATATGATAAATGTCTGATTATTTTGCTTTCCAATCTATAATTTTTTGATGTTCTTGGCTATATAATTGAGATGATTCACTCATATTGTAATGATAAAATTCATCATCATATGGAGGATTTTATATTATCTTCCATTAAATTCATCCTCTTTATGAGATTCTTATGAAATATTGATATTCTAGTGTGAATTCTTAATTTTAGACATATCTTAACTAGATAAATTTAGGTTCAATGAAGGCAATAATTTTTTTTTTTTCACTTACATAATCCTATTTTGAAGTTCATTTATGTTAACAACTATTAGATTAAATATTTTTATAGCCAATTATTTTCAAATAATTTTATACTAATCTTTGTATTCTTATTCTTTCTTTCATCGTTTCATTTAAAATTTGAACCATTTAAGGATGCTATGTTATAGATTATAGTTGTCTTCCAATTATTTTTAAATTATCAATGGTATGAAAATATTATTGATGAGTAGATGAATTATTACAACTATTTTAGATTTGTATTCCCTTTATCTAGATATATTATTTACCAAAGTCTCATTGCTCTTTTAGGTGTATTGTATATATATATATAACATGGAAACTGCAGATCATGTTCCACCTATGCCAGATTCTTTGTTTGCAAATACTAGTAATGAGATTAAAAAATTGAGAGATTCATTAGCACAGGGTGCAAACCCAGGGATATATAGTGAACCATGCATGTTAATATTGCATAGTCTAGAAAAACTAAAAGATGAACTTGAGAGGACTAGTGTGTTAATATTGCATAGTCTAGAAAAACTAAAAGATGAACTTGAGAGGACTAGTGCATATTCCCTAGATATAGTGGCTGCTATTCTTTCTCGCATGTGGGAAGAAGTACATGGTGACATTTCCCTTAAACAAATACAGGATAGTGTCACCAAAGAAATGATAAAGGCCACTTATTTTCCATTTTATCAAAATGTGTGTAAGGTTAGGGGATACCAGGTCACTAGATGTGTCGATCATGCTATGGCCTTATTGATCTACCCACGATTTCTTGCAACACATGGTCTCTACCCAAACAATGACCAGATTCCATTGTATTTTGTTCAGCAGTTGTATGCTAAGGTCCATTTGGGCCTCAAAGTTAACTACCTGGACATTCCACCATATGCTGGTTAGGGGTGTGGAAGGATTACTGATAGGCCCACCTATCGTCAAGAAGATAGACTGCCCCCAGTGTTTAGGGTATTGGTTGGTGAGAGGTCTCCTGCTCGCACCCCAGCTCTAGTCCCCATAGCAGATGAGGCTGTCGTTGCTTCCCAAAAGGAAGCAATTGACATTGTAGGTGACATTGCGGTTGCCACCACTAGGATATTTGATGATCATGTAGGTCAGTATTTGATGTCCGGACATTCTTGATCCATGCCATTTTCAGCATAGTGGACCACCATGGATCCTTTTACAGTGGTCGGCATCCCTACTCCTACACAACTTGATGCACTTACAGGAGATATGGCACGCATGACTCTGCATTGTTTGGCTGAGGACCTGTTGGAGGCATGTGCCAACATTGCATCAGACAATGGGATCGGTATAGAGCATGTTAGAGATCATTTGAGATGCAGAGGTCATTCAGTTCCAGGATCCCATCACTCTCAGTCGAGCACTAGTGCGCATTAGGATCCACCTTATAATGCCCCGCCACACAACCCTAGGGGAAGTTGCAAAACACTAAACAAAGCATAATTTATTTATTTTTTGTTTAAGTACAATTACATGTAATATAACAATACACAGCCAACAATCCCCTAAGGTTACGAGACTGAGATTACTTAAATCCCGAATTAAAATAACATACATGAAATGAAAACATAACAACATACACTTAGAGAATTTAAAGCACATACATTCCATACATGACATTTTCATTTAAGACCATGAGATCCTTCATGGTTACCAATAATAGAAGTTATACAATTGTAAATTACATCACTCATTCCCAGAATGAGGTAAATCAATAACATGATTACTTATTACAATTTCCACCTCGATAACAATGAGGGGTAAAATAAAATACAAGAATAACTAACATAAATGAAGCCAAGGTAGCAACTGGATTCCACAAGATCTCCAATATGAAAGCCTCATTCACATGAGCAAGAGCCAAAAAAACAACGGAGTAAGGTGCATGTTCCACCCAACCAAGTGATACCCGAAGGCTCACCCCCCGTGCTAGGAGATAGTAACAAGGATTTCAGGTCAAGACCAATAACCTCTAAAAATACGTAACATGACTCAACTAAAAAAGATACAAACATGACATCACATGACAAAAAGGTTACAATGCTTCCAGATTTTAAGTAAATGATCACATCATGAATACAAACATATTGTTGACTTAGGAGAAGTGTCATCACAATGTCGCATGGGATATCCTAGCAAGTATTCCTAGGTCCCGGCCCCCATCTAGAGATATCCTGGTAACCTCTAATGACTCCCAGCCCCACATGCAAATCAATGCGGAATCCGTTATCTTTTGAAGGGACAAGATAACGATCTTGCCATTCCAGGCCTTCTCATCTCATCCCAAGTCTTTACAAGCACTTGCGACCATGAGCGAGGCATAATTAATCTTTTTAGATGTTGTTACCACCTACACTAATCAATTGGTTTAAGTTTTCACTGAATTAACTAACTTACATTGAGATCTCCTGGCACCACTTTGTGTGCCGGCCCTTAATGTAAGCCACTTCTCTAAGACAACACGTGGAACTATACCACAACCAAAGGGTACTCAAGTGCAACCTAGGGATAATGAATCCCAATCACGACATGAAGTCAACATAGCCCGTTCATGATAATCGGGTACAACACTGCACACAATTACGCACTACCCAAGGCAAACAAGGACGACTGACATGACAACAACCCCAGAACATAGTAGATGGTTCTATTTGGAAGACTTACAAAATCTGACTCAAATTCCAACAAGAATGGATGCCCAACGACGAAAAGAGGCTTGCAAACAATATAAGGTAATCTACATTAGGATTTCATAAATCCAATCATTCATCGCATTAGTACACTTAATCAAATTAAATAAACTATGTTATTGTACAATCACATAAGAGTTTGACTATTCGTTTGATTCTTGTTGACACAATACACACAATAAATTAAATCAATCTTTCTTTTGATACACCATGATTTTCCATAAACAAATTTTCATCTATCCCTTACAAATACCTTTTCTCTTTTAAAAAAAAGAATAACTCACATTTAAATATAAATATATATATATATTTTAAATATCTATATAATCAAATATATATACATATATATTTTAAAATACATATATAATTAATATTTAAATATAAATAATAATCATTTAAGCATACATTAAAATATAATATAAATATATTATAATACATATATTATATATAAATAATTTTAAATTATTATATACAACATATATATTAAAATATATATAAATTATATTTTAATTGATAAATTAAAACATTAATTTCCAAATTTCATAATATATATATTAAATATAAAATATATTATATACTTTATATTTAATAAATATAATAAATATAATAATAAAAATGGATTTTTTAAAAAAGTGCATAAGTCAAAAGGGGTTTGGGCCGCGCCTTGCCCTAATAGGGGATGCAGCCACCATTGCTGGGGGCTACGACCTGTGAGGGTAGCGAAGGCGCTGCCTTCACAGGCCACCGTCCCCAGCCATGGGGGCTGCCAGGGGTTGAAACACCCCCCCAAATACTACGCACAACATAGGGAAAAAAAACATTTCGCCATTCTAACTGCTAAAAATTTTGACTGGTAAAAAAAAAGGATTCTGGGTAAAAACCAGAATACCAAAAAAAACCACGAATTTATTTTCTCATACAGTTTAAAAAACGAATTCACTAAAATATATATATTTTATATATCTGTATATATGTATTTATACAATTGGGTATATATATATATAATATATATCCATATTTTCAATTGAAAGAACCAGAAACATAATTTCTTCATACCTAAATTGGGCAAATGCTTACTCCCAGCACTTGAAATAAAACTTGAAAATAATGGATTTAATCAAACCATTTTGAAGATTTCCCTTTCTTTCCCCAATTCAAAATGAAAGTTTCCACAACACACATAAATTTTACAAGATTTTGCATTTGAAATAACCATGTTTGTTCAAATTTTTCTGTTGCAAAGCTTGATAAAACAATTTTAATCTCTATGTTTTCACAATATCTTTTGAGAATTTTGATTCAAGTTTGAATGGAGTTTGTTGATGGGTTTTTCTTCTAATTCACAATTTTGAATTCTTTAATAATTTGAACAACTTCTAAATGATTTTCAAAATAAGAATTGCACAAAATTTAAACAATGAACCTTGTTTTTTCTCCAAGCTTGAAGTCTTTCAATGGAGGTTTGCCTTTTACTTCCAATTCAGCTTCACCAATTTTCAAATCTTCTCTTCCCAATTTTTCTTCAACCAAAATCCATTCCAAGTTTTCTCTCCAAAATTCCAAAATTAAAATTTCAAAATAAAATGAATTACCTTATGCAATTTTCTCCCCCAAATTTGTCAAACCCCTAAAATGGACTCACCCACCAAACTTATTGCTAAAACGAGATATTTTATTTTTTGCAAATTCATAAACAATTTCATTTCCAAGTGTAATTTGCACAATATTATTTTAAAACAAAGATATATTTTTGCAACCAAATGATAATTAAATTTTTCTTTTTCAATAAAATTGAATTTACCAATTCACATTTAAATCATTCTCTCAACTTTATTTAAAAAAAAAGGAAATATAAGGCATAGTTCTATTTTTTTTTTTTTTGATTTAATCTCAATATTTAATAATGCTAACACAAATATTTTAATTTAATTTATCAATAAATAAATCTAATCCATGATTAGATTATTTTATTGATTGAATTAAATTAACTAATTAATTAATAGTCACTCATTTATTTATTTTGACAATGCCATTGAATAAAACAAGCACCATTTATCTTGCAAATTTAAATACGCAAGTAAGGAGAGAAGAGGCAACAAAGAAAATAACGTATCCCAACTAACAACCCGATGACACACTATGGCTAGGGTGATATCACGACACAGAAAAACTAGCTACTATCTCCCAATCATTTTTCGTTGGACAAGGGACACGCTCAAACCTGTGGAACCAGGTCGGGTCGATGTCCTGTACCTGCATCTTGCACACAATACGAGTGTCGAAACATGCATATAAATATATATTAAAACACACTATGAAGAGAAAATTGTGGGATCATAGGGCGCTCTCATGCGAGTGATGTGATCCCGTCCCCTTCACCAATACAATATCGCTAACTGACGCATCTAATCATCACTGATATAATCAAAGCATAAACATCAATAATTCACATACATGTTAATTTAATCCATAATATGAAATAATAATATCTGATTAAAGTGCCATCACATCAAAACATAATGTTTACAATGCTTAACAATTAGCGGTCAATAGTTATCAAGTTTATAACCAACGTGCTAACAAAGCAAAACATACATAACGAACACTGTTCGATCAAAAGAACAAAATGGAGGGGAGTTACATCCTCCCCCCCTAGGGTCAGGCTTACTCTTGGAAGCCTACAAACAAATAGGGATGAAGTTCCCTCATCCTAGCTGCATCTTCCCAAGTGGATGATGTGTCATCCCTAGGATCCCACTAGGGTCAGGCTTACTCTTGGAAGCCTACAAACAAATAGGGATGAAGTTCCCTCATCCTAGCTGCATCTTCCCAAGTGGATGATGTGTCATCTCTAGGATCCCACTGGATCCTAACCTGATCAATATCTCGCCCTTGAAGAGCGAGCGTTCTGCGCTCCACCACGGCCATGGGCTCCAAAGCCAGCTGCCTGTCCTCTACCTGTAAAGAATTCCAATCAAGGACATGAGAAATGTCTAGATGGTACGGCTAAAGAACTGATACATGAAATACGTCATGCACATGTGAGAGACTGGGCGGTAAAGCAAGATGGTAAGCAACAGGACCAATCTTCTCGAGAATCTCGAAGGGTCCAACAAAGCGAGGCGCCAACTTAGAGCCTTTTCCATAACGGATTGGACTCTTTCGTGGATGCACACGCAAGAAGACTCTATCGCCTACGAAAAACTGACGATCCACTCTATGCGCATCTGCATACTTCTTCTGCCCATCCTGCACTGCCACCAAGTGCTCTATAATCCTATCCACCTACTGCTCCATATCCTGCAACATTTCAGGACCCAAAGTTACTCTGTCCTCTAGTTGATCCCAAATCAAGGGAGTGCGACATGGTCACCCATACAATGCCTGAAATGGAGCCATGCCGATAGAACTCTGAAACCCATTATTATAGGCAAACTCTACCAAATAAAGATAGTCCTCCCATCGTGTCTGCTGGTCCATCACATACATACGCAACATGTCTTCGAGGATTTGATTGACCCTCTTAGTCTGTCCATCTGTCTCTGGGTGGTAAGCTGAACTAAAATTCAGCTGTGTTCCCATCACATGCTGTAATGATGTCCATAGAGCTGAGGTGAACACTGGATCCCTGTCAGAGATAATCTGACACGGAATACCATGTAACCTCACTATATCCTCCATGAACACTCTAGCTATAGACGATGCAGTATAGGAAGAGCGCATAGGTGAGAAGTGTGCTACCTTCGTCAACCTATCCATTGTCACCATAATTACATCATGCTGTCTCGAAGAGTTGGGTAAACCAACAATGAAATCTAATGAGATTATATCCCATTTCCACTCTGGTACTAAATGCGACTGCAAAAGCCCTGCTGGATGTTGGTGTTTGGCCTTCACCCATTGACAGTCAAGACATCTCAACACAAAATCTGCAATATCTTGCTTCATCCCTGGCCAAAAATATAACTGACGCAAATCTGCATATATCTTCTTCACCCCTGGATGGGCTGAATAAGGTGCACGATGTGCTTCAGTCATGACCAAAGCGCGAAGCTCACATGATGGGGGAACGTATATGCGTCCTGTGTGTCTCAATATCTCATCAACATCGAGAGAGTATCCTAAATATCTACCCTCAAGGGGTCTTCCTATCTCTATCACCGACCTAACATCCTAATCCCAACTGTCAGCTGGGAGGGTAGAAAGAATCCGACTCCGCAAATCAATAATAAGAGTCAACTCAAATATCCCATGCCTTCGCCTACTGAGGGCATCTGCAACCACATTCTCCTTCCCTTGGATATACTTCACCTGGAAGTCATATTCACAGAGAAACTCCATCCAATGCCTTTGCCTAGCATTAAGGTTGGGCTGCGTGAAGATATACTGAAGGCTCCTATGAGCACTATGCAGCTCAAACCTATGCCCAAGAAGAAAGTGCCTCCATCTCGTCAATGCATGAACCATTGCCTCCAACTCAAGATCGTGGGTAGGATAGTTTAGCTCATGATCCTTGAGCTTCCGTGACTCATATGCAATGACACGACCCTCCTGCATCAATACTACACCTAATCCCTCCAAGGACGCATCTGTACAAACTACAAAGTCCCCAATAGGATCCGGTATTGCAAGTATAGGTGCATTGGTCAACTTCCCCTTAAGACACTGAAAGGCTGCCTCACACTTCTCAGACCACTCAAACCTCTTTCCTTTCCTCTAAAGGGAGATGATAGGATGCCCTAGCCTTGAAAAGTCCTGTACAAATCGCCTATAATAACCTGCTAGCCCCATGAAACTACGTATCTCTGCCACATTCGTGGGCGTAGGCCAATCTAAGATCGCTTGGATCTTTGCAGGATCCACTGAAATACCGTCCCCTGAGATCACATGACCAAGGTATTGGACCTTAGTCCTAAAGAATTCAGACTTCGACAAGTTAGCATATAGCTGACTATCTCGCAAGAACTATAATACCTATCGTAAATGCTCCTCATGTTCCTCCATTGTCCTAGAGTATACCAAAATATCATCTAGGAACACAAGAACAAACCTGTCTAGGTATGTACAAAATACCCCATTCATAAGACTCATGAACACTGAGGGTGCATTCGTCAAACCAAATGGTACAACTGTGAACTCATAGTGACCATACCGTGTTCGAAACACAGTCTTATGAATATCTGACTCGAAGATTCGATGCTGATGATATCCTGATGTGAGGTCAATCTTCAAAAAGATGGTAGCACCCTTGATCTGATCGAATAGATCATCAATCCTAGGAAGAGGATACCGATTTCTGATGGTCACTTTGTTCAACTGTCGGTAATCAATGCATAACCGAAGTGATCCATCCTTCTTCTTCATGAAGATGATAGGTGCTCCCCATGGAGAAACACTAGGGTGAATAAAACCCTTCTCTAACAATTCCTCAAGCTGCAATCTAAGCTCTTTCAGCTCCTAGGTAGTCATATGATAGGGAGCTTGTGAAATGGGCTTTGATCCAGGTACCAAGTCTATCTTGAAGTCAATGTCCCTCTGAGGAGGCATCCCTAGAATCTCATCTGGAAAGACATCAGAAAACTCCTAAAGGATGGGGTGACTATCAAGAGAGACCTCTTCTCCACCTCCTAGATCCAAATCATCCACTATAATAGTGAAATATTTGCAACCCTGCTGCACACACCTTCTCAACTGCATAGCTGAGATGATCCTCAAGGAAATCGGCCTCTAGACCCCCACTACCTCTACCTCTCTACCAGATGCCCCAATGCATCTAATCAACTTATGTCGACAATCAATGACTGCACTATGAGCCTCTAGCCAATCCATTCCTATGACAACGTAATAAGAACCCAATGGAATAACACGAAGGTGCAAGGTAGTTTGGAGAGGTCCAACCTCTAACCTACACTCTAGCACAAGGGAAAGGGATGCAACTTTTGCACCCGAAGCTAACTCTACCTGCCACCTATCGACTTGCTTTATCGCATCCAATCTACATCTCGTCACGATAGATGAAGAAACAAAGGAATCAGATGCTCCAGAATCAAATAGAATAGAAACTGGGTTACCCTTTAACATACCATAAGCCTCAACGACTATACCCTAGTGCTCTGCCTGGCAGTTGTCAACCGCTGCGAATACTTGATGCCCACGGCCTGCATCTCCTACAGTCGGCTCTGACGTCGCTGGTCCCTAAGAATAACCCGATGCGCCCTTATTGGGACACATCCTCGCTATGTGACCCTGTTGGCCACATGCAAAACATCAAGTGCCTCTACCGAAGCCCCTACCTACAGGTGGTGTGCTAGACTGCTGCGCGCTACCCTTGAAAGATGAATGACAACTCTGTGTTGGCTACTCAAAGTTGAAGAATCTCATGCGCCTCCAACTCCTGTTCCCCTGCTTCTGCTAGAAACCCTTCCATTTCCCTTGGGAACCTTGTTGCTGCTGCTAACCACTCTGAGATGAACCCTGCTGAGCTCTAGAAGGTGCACCTCCCTAAGGCTGATCTCCTCGAGCACTAGTCCCAGCTGCTGAACCACTGCTCACCTGCACTCCTACATGACCACCTAAGGCCATCGCTAGGTTCTCCTCAATAAGCCTGTCCTTGTCGACCGCCACCTCCATGGTCCTAGGTTCGAAAACCTGCACTCCACCACTGATACGGGCGTTTAAGCCCCTGAGAAAATGCTGTACCAACATACCCTTGTCATCTCCTATGCCCACATACTATTTGAGCTCGTAGAAACAACGCTCATACAAATCTAATGACATGGTCATCTGTCGAAGGGTGTGGAACTCATCCCCTCGATGCTGCCTCCAATTCTCAGAAAGAAATCTAGCCCAAAACTGCTCTAGGAACAACTCCCAAGAAACTGTACCAATGTCTAGATGGAGCTTCTGCTCCTCTAATCTCCACCAAGTGGAGGCAAATCCCCTCAAGTTCATGATAGCGCACCTAGCTCGAGTGTTGCTACCATATGGGTGCATAGAAAAACACCTAGTCAAGTCAGTGAGCCATGTCTCTGCCTCCAAATCACTGCCTGATCCATCAAAAATGGGTGGTTGTGCTCTAAGCAAGTCCCTCATATGGGCTGCTACCTCTGAATTAGACTAAACTTGTACCTCTCTCTCTCTAACCACCACTGGCTCTACCTCTTGCCTAGGCCCAAGGCGGGCAAGGGTCTCCTCTAACAACTGACGCAACTGAGCATCCTCGATCCTGGGTGGATCCAAATTCTGATTGCCATCTCCCTAAATATTCTGAGAAGCCTGTTGCTCCTCATGGTCACAAACAAGTGGAACATGTGGCGGTGGGTCTTGTTGTTCCCCAATGCGACTGCCTAAATGGCCACATCTACGACCCCCACCTCTTCCACGTCTGTGAGGCATAATCCTACACAGACACAAAAAGGTATTAAGCACAACACACAATTAAAACCCACACAACTAAAAGCTTAATGGGCTCATCATAATCCCAGAGTACCCAGTGTTTAAACCTAGGCTCTGATACCATTTGTAATGCCCTGCCACGCAACCCTAGGGGAAGTTGCAAAACACTAAACAAAGCATAATTTTTATTTTTTTTGTTTAAGTACAATTACATGCAATATAACAATACACAACCAACAATCCCCTAAGGTTACGAGACTGAGATTACTTAAATCTCGAATTAAAATAACATACATGAAATGAAAACATAACAACATACACTTAGAGAATTTAAAGCACATACATTCCATACATGACATTTTCATTTAAGACCATGAGATCCTTCATGGTTACCAATAATAGAAGTTATACAATTGTAAATTACATCACTCATTCCCAGAATGAGGTAAATCAATAACATGATTACTTATTACAATTTCCACCTCGATAACAATGAGAATAACTAACATAAATGAAGCCAAGGTAGCAACTGGATTCCATGAGCTCTCCAATATGAAAGCCTCGTTTACACGAGCAAGAGCCAAAAAAACAATGGAGTAAGGTGCATGTTCCACCCAACCAAGTGATACCTGAAGGCTCACCCCTCGTGCTAGGAGATAGTAACAAGGATTTCAGGTCAAGACCAACAACCTCTAAACATATGCAACATGACTCAACTAAAAAAGATACAAACATGACATCACATGACACAAAGGTTACAATGCTTCCATATTTTAAGTAAATTTTCACATCACGAATACAAACATATTGTTGACTTAGGAGAAGTGTCATCACAATGTCGCATGGGCTATCTTGGCAAGTCTTCCTAGGTCCCGACCCCCATTTCGGGATATCTTGATAACCTCTAATGACTCCCGGCCCCACATGCAAACCAATGCGGAATCAGTTATCTTTCGAAGGGACAAGATAACGATCTTGCCATTCCAGGCCTTCTCGTCTCATCCCAAGTCTTTACAGGGTAACTGCACCAAGATGGTTCCCAAAAAAGGGGCTTAAGTGGCCACTTTTTTTCTGAAATCAGGAAAT